>VZTA01004131.1:0-19207 GCA_013398855.1 Mohoua ochrocephala
GAGCTGGAGCACCTCTCCTGTGGTGGCAGTCTGAGAGAGATGGGGCTGTTCAGCCTGGAGAAGAAAAGGCTGCGGGGATTTGGTGAGCATTTCCTAGTACCTAAAGGGAGCCTGAAAGACATGCTGGAGAGGGACTATTTACAAGGGCATGTAGTGATAGGACAAGGGAAATGGCTTTAGACTGAAACAGGGTGGGTTTAGATGAGATATGAGGAAGAAATTCTTTCCTGTGAGGGTGGTGAGGCACTGGAACAGGTTGCCCAGAGAAGCTGTGAATGCCCCATCCCTCAAAGTGTTCAAGGCCCAGTTGGATGGGCCTTTGAGCAACCTGGTCTAGTGAAAGGTGTCCCTGCCCATGGCAGGGGGGTTGGAACCAGATGATCTTTAAGGTCTCTTCCAATCCAAACCATTCTAGGATTCTATGATTCTGTTATTTCTGGGGCCATTTCAAATACTATTGTACTGAATTACTTTAGAAAAACTTTAGAACTGTTTATCTGTAAGATCCTGATAAGTAAGTATTAACCACTCCAAGTCAGCTTTCAAAGAGGTTCTCAGTAGAAAAAATTATTCATGATTGCAGAAAACTTGATAGTGCAACACCCTGGAAATTGTACTATGAGAACACTTTCAAACAAAGCACAGATAATAGGAAACTTTCCCAATTTGATGTTATCAAATCACTTAAAGAGGAAAATGACAACACTACATTTGCACTTCTTTGGTGTAAAAAATGTGTGCCCCACCAATTATCATTCAGAAAGGTTGTTTCAGTCCACATACTTAGGGCCACAACACCTGCTGTGTCTGGCTCTCTATAAGTTAAGCAAAAGCCCCATTTTGTAGACTTTTCTGGACTGGCACTTGGCAGATTTCCATTGTTCAGCACGTATTCCAACTGGGGTAAATATTGAGGTCAATACATAAATATTATGATAGATAACTGCTGCAGCTACAGTACATCTGCTCTCCACAAATCCAGGTAAATAAGGCAGGATTGCACTGCAGATCAAAAGTTATATCCTATCAGAAAACTTTCCTCATAAGTTAAACTGAAATTGCACCTGTGTGTCTAAACTGGTGAGGCTGCAGGGCCAACTCTAACATCACAATCATCTTGACACCAATCAGTCACTCAGTCCATAAGGTATTTTTAACTCATGTCTTTGTGCTCCCCCTTGTAACTTCTGAGTGCCTCTGCAGTGGGAGGGTGACTGGTGTGATGGATCCAGCATATCACTTATTATTCGGCAGTCCTACTCAGTAAGAGATCACAACCCTATTTTTAGAAGAAAATATAAAAACACAATTCAACTGCAAGCATAATGGAAAGAAAGAAATCAGGAAATCTGTATTTGGAAATTTGTTATATTTAATTGGTTTTCAGTTCAAATATGCTCCTCTTACTAGGCATAATTTTTCTAACACAGCACTCTGCAAAGTTCTTTACGGTCCTGGAAAGGAAAAGAATATGCAAAATCATTAAGGGAAGAACTCAGGTACATGTGAGTTGCAGTTGTAACTATTAATCCACTCAACTGATGATAGATCAGAAAACCCACAAGCTGTCAGATTTTAGAATTATACCAAAATTTGTCAAGTATATCCTCATAATTACATGTAATAACTGTCATGTGAAATTTCTTTTATTCTTTTTTGCCATTCTTACAAACTAACCTGCAAACTGTTCCAAACGTAAGTCAAAACCTTCTGCTAGCCTACCAAACAGCCTGAAAAACAAACCACACATTTACTTTGGGCAACTTAACCCCAAAAATGATAATAATAATCAAATGTAATTTACAGAGCTAAAAGATACATCTATAATGTTAACAAAGAATAACAGAAAGTTCCAGCATAGAAATATGTATGAAACCACAACATATTTGTTACAAAACAATGAGAACTAATTATAATGAAATCTCCACTGATATCCAGCCCCCATGACTACAGCAGATTAAGAAATGTCTAAGTCTGGCAAGCTTTGGGCTACGTCGCGTGGAACTGGCTGTTCTTATAGCACTGAAAACAGATTTTTTTTTTCCTCTCCTGTCAACAGTGATTTCTTGGATCAAGGCAGAAAAGGTCATAAACTTTTTATGTTTTTATTAATTAATTAAACCCGGGTTAGTTGCTAAGAAGAATGTGTACGAGTGGGGACGGCAAAACGCTGGCATAAACTGTCGTGATGGAGTCGCCGTCTTTGCCGGGCATTACAAATTTTTAGCCAGTGCTGAAGTCAGCACACCTCAGGTGAGAGTCTGAATGAGGTCCCTTCCAACCTACATTGCTTTAAAACTGTGTCAAGAAAAATACTGGTAGTGCTGATCCTGCCTTGAGTCAGGAACTTGGGGCTGGCCAATCTTTTGAATTATGTTTTAGCCCAATGCTTTGACTGGATATGTCCTCATGTTAACTCTGTCAGCTTTCCATGGCAGGGATTTTCCTTTCCATTTCACGTTCCTCTCTGCTGGCAGTGAGCCAGGGTGGGCCTGGGCCACCCCAGAGGAGAGCAAAGAGCCCCACCAGCAGGACAAGAGTCTGAGGGCACAGGAAAGGAAAACTGGGCTGAAGCAGGATCCTGCCTTGCAAAACTTACAGTGGCCTTTAATGATGAGCAATTCTGACATTGGGAAAAGGGATTTCTCAGGAAAAAATGGTCTGCATTGGAATGAAGATTGTGAATATCCCTTATTTAATGAAATTGCTAAAATATTGTCTTCTCTTTAAAAGACTTCATCTAATTATGTGAGATTACATCAGTATTTGGCTCTACAGTATAAAAAGGGCAAGTGAAATTCAATCTAAATACTAGAAGAGCCTAAAACCCAACTGGTCTGTAAACAAGTCGTGTAGAGGTTCAGCTAGATAGCTTCACAATTTTCCAAGTCACTGAAGCAGTGAAGATATCAGTTGTTTGAAGAGAGGACTAACTGGCTGGTGGCTTTTTTTTATTCCTATATTTTGTTAGGGTTTTTTTTAGTTGTAAAGAGGCAGTGGCAAAGTTACTTGGGTGATCTTAAAGGTATATTTACATTTCTGGAAGCTTTAGTAAGTGTAAAGAGACTTTTAAAATGCATGTCTTCCTGGAAAAGATGAAAACATTTTATTCAGAGGGGAAACAATATTTGAAATGTTGTTTTTTCCATCATAACCATAATGATTCATGTTTACAGTACCCCAGGAGCTTCCAAGGTTCACTGAAGATAATGAATGACTACTCATAATTTAGGATTTCACACGACTTTGTTCTATGCACCATCCAAGTTTGAAAATTGCAGGTTTACTACTGCCCAACATTGCCACTTTAGCGACAGATTGGAACACTACTACTTAACATCTCAAGGATGGATAATATTTTTTATTGCTTTTTAACAAAAAGCATTTACCCAAAGGAAATGCTGGTAGAAGAGAGCATTAATTAAGTATCCTCTCTATATAAGGAGAAATAGTAGTAATGGTATTACTCTGCATTGAAGGTCCATAATGGAGCTTGAATGAATTTATTTACCTCCCCCCAAAACAATGAGGGCTTTCTGCATAAGATGTCCCAAATAACCTGGGAAAGACACATAAATTTAAGTACAGTAAATATTGCTTAGTAGAAAATGTGTGGCCATTAGATTTCATTTACTGTTTGATTTTACTGTGATATATAAAGCCCTTCTCCTTAATAAATTAAAACATTGGTGAAAATCAAGGGAAAGCAAGGGAGGAAAATTTTTTTCTTTTCTTTTTGTCTCCTGGAAAAAAGGCACTCACTTCATCAGTCTGCAGAGATTGGGGCAATTTATATAATATGGAAACGCCTCCAACTAAAATGCAGTAAACACTACAGACCAGAGGAGACAAATTATGGAAAGAGTAAAAAATCATTGCTGATCCTATCCTTTTATTGAACTAGGTTTGTTCTAATAAAGTAATGATACAAAATTTTGGAAAGGGCTTTTTCAGAAAAAAAAAAAAAAAAAAATTGTGGTGGATGCAGAACCAACCTTTTATTCCAAGCATTTGAATTGATCAGCCTGTTATTTGCAATCTAGCAAATATATTTTTTGAGGGATACAAAATGGCCATGGAACATGCTCCAAATGGAATGCTGGATTGACTGCTCAAAGGCTGACTCAGAGTGTGATATATGGCCTTCCACTGTCATGGTCTCTCATACTTACTGGAAGTCTTTGAGAAAATAATGAGCTTTAAATGTCTGCCTCATAGAACCTGTCTTTAAATAACTGTTAAAAATCATTATCTCCTGAATAAATCTGTAAGAAAATTACGATCCTTTTCTTAGTATTTTTTGACAGCAGGAAATTTATCTATCTATCTATCTATCTATCTACCTAGAAGACAAAAAATATTATTGTTTTTATAAAAGCTCTGTAACACTGACTGCTTCCACATAGACTGAATCAGCCATTTGCTTAGAGGAACTGTCACATACTGCACAGAAGCTGTGTTGCAGAATTACCAACTCTTACAGTTGTGAAGAGGACCGTCTTTCTTCACAGCCAGTTGAAGTTGGCTACAAGGGGTGGCTAAGCTGCAAGAATCATGTTTTTGAGTCTGTATGTCAAGCTGATGGTAAATTTGAAAAATTCATTAAACTCAGTAATCCTTACAGGAAGCTTTTGGGATGATGAAAAAGGACTAGGAAGTTGCAACAGAATAAGACCTATTCTGAGTAGCTCTGTGTCAGCAAACAGGACAGAAGAAGAACAGCCAAAGGATAGCCAAAGAATGGAAAAGAAGATGAAGTCAAGGGTCTAAGAAGGCTGACAAAAACCTGGTAGTGCTTAGATGGCTGAAGACACTTGCATGTTTTTGTTCATGTGTATCTGCAATCCTTCTGTGTTTTCTCTGTAAGTGAAATTCACATTAGAGGGAAGACAGCACATGCTTACATAGCAGTGCCCATGCTGAATCTCCATGTAAATAACTTGTGCTATTGCACATTTTCTGAAGAGTGAAATAGAAGCACAAATTTCCAAGGGGAGGCTGGAAAGACCTTAGCCCCTGACATGGACTCCTTTTCACCTACCCCACTGCAACACTGGTGGCTCCCATAGTGCTGAACAGTGCTGCAGCTTCTAACACTTACGTGGCCAAAGGGAAGCTCCACTGTTGTGCTGCAGCCAGGTGAATGTGCATGTTTGTGTTTTCTTTCCTCTCCTGGCTGCTAGGACCTATGTGAGCCAATACAGATGCAGTGCCTCAGCACAAGGGCTGAGATCACCCATTTCAGGCTGCTTTTGCCCCTGAAAACAAGAGCACATCCTTTCACTCGGAGTTGCATATGTGCTCAGCAAGGAGTGGGAGTGAGAGGGTTAGTGCTAGTTTCAGAGTACTGGACTGAAAGTAATGCAAATGCTTCATTTTTGGTAGCAGCTGCAGGCTTTCAGAATGTCACTGCTGAAAACCGTGTAATTACAGACACCCAGCCGGTGGTACCATGCCTAAATCCTGCCCAGTCCTAACAAATCAGCAACATGTGCTCTCCAAAGTTGGGTAAAGCTTTCTCATTAGTCAACATGTGGAGAAGCAGGGGTATTCATCAAGGCCTGATAAGATACTGTACCGGACATAAGCACTATCGCAGCAAGAGAGTGCTCTGCACGGGCCTCTCAGTTCGGCTGAGGAATTCCAGAATCCAGATGACTTGAAGACACACACGAATATCATTATGAAAACCATGGAAACACAGAGGTAGAGCCTCTGCAGGCACAGGGGACCCATACGAGGGGTGGCTGAGGCTACTTGGTCTGTTCAGCCTGGAGAAGAGGAGACTGAGGGGAGACCTCATCACAGTTACAACTTCCTTGTGAGGGGAATAAGAGGTCAGGCACTGATCTCCGTGGTGACCGGTGACAAGACTCAAGGGAATGGCCTGAAGTTGTGTTAGGGGAGGTTTAGCTTGGATATTAGGAAGAGGTTCTTCACCCGGGGGGTGGTTGGGCACTGGAACAGCTCTCCAGGGCAGTAGTCACAGCGCCAAGCCTGAGAGAGTTCAAGAAGCATTTGGACAATGCTCTCAGGCACGTGGTGTGATTCTTGGGGCTCTCTTGTGCAGGGCCAGGAGTTGGACTTTGATGATGCTTGTGGATTCCTTCCAGCTCAGGATCTTCTATGATTCTAGGTGTTTGGTCTGGAAAGCTGTAGTTAGGGAACCTATCTCTGAACAGGGGTAGAGTCATGTATATTCAATCCAGAAGGATTGTGTTTGCTCATTAGTTCCTCTTTTTAAAGAAGAATTAGGTCTAAGAGGATTTCTTTGCCTTTGAGCAAAGATCTAAATGTCTGCTGCAGACAGCCTGCACATTTTTTTAAGGGATGAAGAATCTTGAGAAATATGATTAAAATAATGATTAGGAAAGTTAGCAAAACACTGTGGTTTAATTCTGAGCTGGTCTTCAGTCCAACATGCAGAAAATGCACAATCACAAAATGCAGCACATCGCAAGGGGATAATGTTTACATTTGTGATTGTGACTACAATACATATTCGTGCTATTTAGTGTTCTAGATTCTGTTTTATGAGTTTCCAAACTAGGAAAAAAATCAAAAGACATTTGATTTCAAAGGTACTTGGCAATCTCAGGCAACAGACAAGAGGTAGATAAAGGCATGTGAGAAATTAATAAAACAGAATGAGGGGATGTTGGTAACTGTAATTTTACACACACGCAGAGTCTGACTGAAGTTCTCAGACATTACTGGAAAGAAATGTTTTGAAAAGAAAAGCTGACCTTAAGAATATCTATGTGAGCTTCATTCCAGCAAGAGAGAAAGAACAAAGGAACTTTGTTTGAAAAGCAAGTGGCCCACAAGGGCAGTAGATTGCTCAGAAGCTCATATGCAGTCTGGTAGAAACAGTAGTGTAGGAGCAGGCTGTGAAGAACCTGGACAGCAGAGAACAGTAACTTATTATGTAGCTCACTAACTAACCACAAGGTTTTGTCACTGATGCCTGTTCTCAGCTATTTCAGGGTGGATGAAGCAGTACCCTGTACTCCAGAAGTGAAAAGCTGACCCAGATCCTGCAAACTGCATAACTGGAGCACATTCTTTTAAGCATGAGTTTCTCCTTGTTGTAATGATTCACTGGCACATGTCTGAGAGACTCCATCTAGAAGCCTGTAATATAACCTGAAGAAAATTCCAGTAAATACATTAAAGTTCTTTTGAAAATGTTTTTTTTTTTTTGCTTCAGGTCTGATCTGCTGAAAGACCCATTGATCCAGCAGAGCCAATTACCTAATTCTAACAACTGGTTCCAAGTGAGTTTACTTTTTAACTGGAGTTTCCAAGAATCCAAAATTCCATTTTTTGTTGTTCCAATTTTGTTGGCAATAAATTAAATTAACATCTCCAATTTTAGCCTGTTTTGCCCATGATGGTATTTGGTGAGTGACCTCTCCCAGTCCTTTACTCATGAACCCCTCATTATATTTCTCTCTCGTCAGTCCAGTTGTGCAGGGGAACGATAGAGAGGCTTTGGTGGGTGCCTGGAACCCAAACAACATCAACCCACTACAGTCTTTTTGGTGGAGAATGTGGGTAAACCATGAGGATTTTGAGATAAAGGTAGTAATTGGGAGAGGTAATGGGCAAAACAAGCACTGAACAACGTTAGAGAGTGGAATGACCATGGGTAATCTTTGTTGTAATTGTGGTGATGGGTCAAGGGGTGGATTTTTTGTAAGTCATCCATTTTTTGGTTTGTGTTGTGATGATGTTAGTTTGGTTTTTGTGGGGGGCATTCATTTTTTACAGTGTTTGCCTTCTGGAGCAACCACCACGAGTGCTGAAGCCTTGTTTCCCAAGAAGTGGCTGAGCCACCGATGGGAACAAGAAATTATGTTTTTTTCCCTTTGCTTATGTGTGCACAAACTTTTGCTTTTTTCTTGCTTTAGTAAACTGCCTTATCTCAACCCACTAGTTGTTTTCCATCTTATTTTCCTCTCCCCTGTCCCTCTGGGAAGGGCAGTGATAGAGGAGCTTGGTGAGCACCTGGCACCCAGCCCAGGTTGACCACTACACAGATGTGCCGGGATACAGGATCCATTTTTCACTTGCACATGTCGGTAACATTACCGTCCCCGACAGAAGAAGAAAATCATAATGATGTTAAAGTCCAGAAAGGAACAGGAAGACATTTATTTGAAATTTGCTTGTAAAAGGAACCAGTTTTAAACTGAATCAACAGAAAATGAGATTAAGAATTTTAAAGATTTATTCCAAAATGGAATAGTCTCTGCCATAATAAATAATGCATCTAATGAGGTAAAAAGGATGCACACCCATCCCCCAAGAGATTTCTTTTTTTCATCAGTGTTACTCTAAATTGCTCTGACTGTGCAAAATAGCTGTGAGTGAAGTCTCGCTGAAGCAAGCAAATCACTGCGTGGCACACTTTAAAAATGCTAAGGACTAAATGTCCCTTTAGAATTTAAAGCAGGTGTTCGTACAGAGAAGCACAATATAGCAGAAAGTGGTGATCCAATTCCAAATCAGCAGCCCTGCTTCCATATTCCTCCCACACATCCTACCCAAAACTGGGACACGAGGGGAAGCCAGCGTTGGCCACCACTGCATCCAGAGGACTGTATTCTTCACAGGACTCCTAAAATGCCTCCTGTCCCTGCCCTCATCTCAGTAAAGTCGCCTTCCTGTCTGAGGTAGGGAGCCAGCAGGAGGCTGTCACAAGGGGACTGGCAATACTGCACACGCCACCTCCTTTCACTGGGCATTTGATCGGGTCACAACAGTTTATTTTTCACTCACAGGATAATAGAGATCAAATTTGTAAGAAAGGACAGCACCTCTGCAACACAAAATAGCTGTTTATAGATAGTCCACAGCTGGGAAATACCTGTAAAATAGTGTATTAAAGGTAATGCTTTTATCCTTAGCAAGAAAACTTCTTTTGAAGTAACATGCTAGACTCTTCCTTCTTAAAACTCCAGACACTGCAATCCAGAGATGGCAAGACTACAATAATTTCAATTTGATTTAATTTTAAATTTTTATTGAATTTCTAGTCCTCTAGGCTGAATATTTGTGTTTTAAAGGTATCAAAAATAGGAAGCAAAAATAAGCAATTTTTCGTATTTCTTGTGTATTCATCTCATGCTCCGATTCATGACTTGGGAATTCTGCAAGAATTCTTAGGGATAATATCTATATGAATTGCATAAATAGAAAAAGTTGAAATCAATCATAAAGGTGTCTTTCTTATTCTGAACTTATTTCAAATAAACTTCATTCTAGGTTTTCATATTTCCACAGAATCTGCTTCTTTTCCACCATTTATGTTTCTGGATTCTACCAAGGCTATCCTTGCAGGCAGACAGGAACTGCAGAGGACGTACGGTACAGCACAGGGATCTAGAAGTCCATACCTTGGGTTATACGCTGCATGGTATATTCTTTTCTTTGAAGGATTTGTAATTAATCGTCAAAATGAAGGTGACAAAACTAAGTGTTATGCTGCCATTACCCAGAGTTTATTACAAAGTGTGAGTTCAACCTCGCACATTATCCCAGTTTAGCTTCAATATAAAATTTTCAGCTTCAGGACCTCATAGATAACAAGATTAGCACATATTAATCCCTTAATCCTTTCCCTAATTGTTATGAAATCTAGAGTCATCAACAACTTCAGTCAATCCTGACCAGCTTTTTAGTCAGATATCAGGTTTTATCATCCATGCCTCCATTTGTAGGCATCAACACTGCAAAGTGTGATAAAGCCCAGGTGAATATTACCATGAATATTACATGAGCGCAGTGCATGCATCAGTATAAATCTTTTTTTCTGAAACAGTTTCTGAGAAGAAATCATTTCATTCAAGAAGAATCAGGGGAAAAAATTTTCCAAACTTCCTATGCTTTAAAACAAGGTTTTCCACTTACATGCGTTTTTAAATGGGTTTCCTTTTGGTGTTGTTTCTGGTGTTGTTTCAACACTCTTCTAAGCCTCAGAGCTTGATTTTGTAACTCTGGCTGGTTTACTACAGATTTGTTAACTGCTAGATAAGCCAAAAGTAGTTAACAGCTTTTACCCTTGAATAAAATATTTGCACTATTTAAATAGCCAAGGACAAACTTAATCTAGATTTGGAGATTCTACAACTGGAAGTGTAATCTAAGTTTTTTGAGGAGGAAAATAAATACTTTAAATGTTGATGCTTCTTTTTCTCTGGAGGGTAAAAACAGCCTGGAAAATTACTGTGAGTTCCATACAGAAGAAAATTGTTAAGCTAAACTGAAATTCTTACGTGTCACACAGTGTTACACTGAAACTTTAATGCACATTTAAAAAAAAAAAAAGGTCCAGCACTGTCAATCACGGCATGAGAGCTAAAGATATTAAAGGTATATGCAGAAACCATTTTTAGATGCTTGATTTTTAGATTGCAGGGAAGAAACTTCAGACTCGGTACTGGGCGGGGGCTGCGGGATGGATGGGGGTAGTGCAGGAGTAACCTGTGTGCCCATCACAGCCCAGAGCAGCTTTACCTGGGTGAGCTCGTTCAGAGAGGACAGGCAGAGCTGCGAAGAACTCTGAGGGGGCTGATTTAGCATAGTTCGTTTTGTTACCCCAGCAGGCTTGGTTCAAAGGCGGCTCTTACATCTCTGCACGGCATTGGCACGTACACTGCTCTTAAATCATTAGGCACGGCATCAGCTGATGAGCTCAGGCTCAGGAAAGAGGAAGTGTGGTCTGTTTTCTGCTCTAGAGGGTCATAAAGCAGCTGGGGGTAATGGGAGGCCTGAACCTATGCGATGGATACTTTTTTGGGACCTATCTCAGGTCTGTAGCGTGCCCTCAATACCCCTCCCTAGCAGCGTGGATAAGAGGCATGCTGCCAAGGATTGACCTCGGTTTTAATGTACTGTTCAGCTTACTCTCCTTTCAAAATGGCATTTTGAGTGCCTAAACGCATTAGAATGCATTTTTTTATCCAGGTCGCAATGATCGAGTAAATTCCTACTTAATTATTAAGGAAGGTTTTGAACTTCATTATAGGATATTATAAATTATTGTAACACGAGGAGCAGGTAAGAAACAACCAGGACTTACAAGAAATGAGTCATCTGGTATTGTGTAGATGGGAAGAGACAAGACAGACCTCAAAGACAAAACTTTCTATAAGCTCCTGGATATTTCTGGGCCTGTTATGAAAGGTGAAATTAAATTTTGTGAGAATCAAATCTAGGTTTTTTTGATATTGATTCATCTTGTGATAAGCAAGTGTGTCTGTGACATTAAAATGTGAAAGATAAGTAATTGTCCATTTTTGCAGTGGCTTATTGCTTACAAGGAAAACAGAGTGATAATTCAAACACAAATGTGTTATCTGAAACAATTACGTTACAAAAAAAACGTTAAGTCAGTAACTACCTTACAAATATGGAGTATTTGCAGAATACCCAATAGACAGTAGTTCCTGAGATGGGTTTCTAGACCATTTCTTGCAATAGGTGACCTGTGAAGATAAGAGTTCTGACTTGTTTGCAAGTTACAGTGCAGAATTCAGTTGATATTTTTTAAAAATCAGGTAGCAGACTGGTTTTAAGGGATGTTTGTAAGGTCAGTGCCACACCATATGTGAATGCTATCAAAACTATTGTATGAGTTTCTGTTTGTCCATTATCACTTTTCTTAAAAAATAGAGAAGGGAGAAAACACCATCGTCACCAGCAGTCCTAACCAAGTCTTAACCTGCACCACCATTAACTGTGGCCTCTCTGCCACTCCTGGAGATTTACTGCCAAGATTACTAAAGCTGTGATATCTTCTGCAACCACGGGAATTCTACACCAATTTGACTTTACAAATCTTTTTCAGTTACTGTCAGATATTTTATCATATTTAGTTTATTTCACTCTAAAGCAACATATATACCTGTCCCTGAAGTCAGTAGGAACCCTTAAAGTGTCTTCAATCTGCATGAGATCAGACTCAGAAAGGAATATTTTCAAATATCCACGTACAAAATCAGATTTTAAATTTGTATATGTTTCATAAAAGAACAAGCTTTTGACTATGATAGGCTTGAGCAGTTTAAATCATTTCTTCACTGCAGTAGAGCAAACGCAGGCTTAGCCCATTGAATCTGTCAACAGCCATGAATCAGTCAATAGCCATGAGTCAATAGATAATAAATGCCAAAATACTTTGAAAAATAATAATGTTGTCTCTTCAGTTTTGGATGATAATAAAATCTTCTCCTGAATCCGTTTTCTTTATGTAGATGCATCTCCTGACTGGAAATCAGTGAACAGTCCAAGACCTAGTGATGTCTGGTCTCCCAGAGATGTGCATCCTGCCTCAGTAGATCCCACCAAAATAGCTGTGACCTTTTTGCAGTGCTTCTAGTTCTCCTTCAAACTCGGTAAAGCCCCATGCCCATCACTTTCATGTTTTTCTCGTGTCTGTAAAATCCCTGCTCACCAAGAGGCAGCACACACGGTGTCTGAAACACCTTCCATGCTGACTGGCCAGACAGTGCCCGTGTTGATGAGCTACATGGCAACCAGACTGAAAAAGTGGCTCCGGAGTTCCCGCTGCACGCCTTGCCAAAGCCAGGACGGTCATAAAGGCTCTGGGTTTTGCCCAGACGCTGATTTTCATAGCTTCATGATTTCCTGTCAGAATTGATGGAATTTAGCCAAGTTCAGAAGTTACTGGAGGGAAACTATAGAAAGATTGATGGATGGACAGACTGACAGTGCACTTCCATAAGTCTCACTTCCTTGGGAAACCAAGGTAAATAGGAACAGATTCCAAACCTACAGTTGTAGGCACTGTCAGCCTACACGTGTGTATCATTACTGTTCCCTGCCTCCACTCATCTCTCTGACTGATGCTCATATAATGAGGAAGGCATTTGATATTTTTATCCTTTATCTTTTAATTAGTAGAGCATATTTCTTTCCAGCGATCCACCCAGTGCCAGCAATTAAAACAGAGTTACTTGTTTCCTCAAGGCCCTTCTTACACTACTCACATTTCTTTGTGCCTCACGAATGTATAATCTCCATCGCAGGAGAGGAGCATTACTGGTTTGATAGCACAAATGGGTAAAACGAGCTGAATGTCTGTAGATACAACCTGATTTAGAGATGGGATTTCAAGTGAATACCTCCTGAATTGCAAACCAGTGTATTGCTCCACAGCACACTGACTGTCTGCCAAAGCTACCACGCAGCAACTACTACCCCAGCACAGCCCCTGCCACTCGGTCTGGGTGCACACACCTTATCTGGAGGGTGGGTGAGTCCAAGGAGCTTGGCCACGCTCTCCCTCCCTGCTTCCAGAGACACCATCTGTTCTTCTCAGTGCCTCTTTGCTTCATGCTTGCACAGATTCAGTCCCAGACAAGATTTTTCATCTTAGCCTATTGTTTTTGACACACTGCCATTATTTTGTTCACTATGCAACAAAAAAAAAGTCATCATTTCCTTCCTGTCAGGCTTAAACTCTCAGTCAAATCTAAATGGAAATTCATAGGGCAAAGACAATGCACTTCCCTAGTCACAGGACTTTCTCCCTCTCAAACTTCTGAGGGCTTCTACAAACCAAAACATTTCATAAATATTTTTTAAATGGAGAATTAGGCAACCTAAATAGAGGGAGAGCTGTTCTTAGACCAGCAATCATATTCAAAGGAGATTTAATTTGATTTCTTGGAAAGATTTCACCTGCAGCCACCATCTGGCTAACTGAGACAGAATTGAAGAGTTTCCTCAGTAAATCCTATTAATCCTATTGAGTAGCATGGGATGATTTTGGGGACCTTTTCTCCTCCTCTTTGCAGTGTTCCTGAAGGCTGACTGCATCACACAGAATTCATAATCTGATGGCTCCTTCCCGGTGCTGGAACTGCTACAGGGCATGGTTGCCTAGCTGTTAAAATTATCACATACTGATGTGATATCAAGGAGGTTTACTGTTATAAACCTGATTTCTTCTTTTCCTCCACGGAATACTTTTGTAAAGACTAGAGGGGGAGAAAACTCAGTCTTTAAAATTTTAGCTCTCATTCTGCAGTTATAACTTTTTACCTTAAAATTCTCCTGAGGAAAATGGGTTTTGTGTCTTATTCTCATTTTTCATTCAATAATCAACCAGTTTTAACATTTATTTGTATTATCATTTTATTGATTTATCTTAATAAAATTGATAACTCCTCTTTTACATTACTGAGAGTTAAAGGCTGCTCTGGAATGCGCTGTGGAGGTTGGCACTTCCTCTTGCGGAGGGCAGGACAGTCCTTTCGCCACATGCCTGGTTTCCTCTGACTCCACCTCAGCAGTACATTCAAGACTGCTGTGAACTCCAGGGCCAGAGTCCAGCAGTACTCACATCACATTTACTCCAGTTTAATTTCTGTGCCTTAAGAGAGTCTGTTCTTTGTTTTCTCCATTATGCAAGAGCAGAACCATTCCTCTGGTCTCCCTGGAGTGTTTTTCCTTATCTTTCCTCTAGGCATATGCTCCTAGGAACTCCTGCCATTGTTTGTTGCTTTATTTTATGCATAAATATCTACAGCTCAAACAATCTTCCAGTGTCTTGCTGAAAGAAATGTGTCAAACTGACCTGAGAGGCCTCACAATCTCTGCAAGAAACCTAAGGGAACTAATACTCAGTGTGACAAAATGCTTATCCAATCCGGTCCTGTCTCTACTTCTTATTCTTCCCCAGAATTATGGAAAAAAAATATATGCAATGATCTAGTATCTAAATTCTGGAATTTGTCCTTTGAGGATGCCTGTCTGATGGGGATACCTATCCATGGCTCATAAACAATAACATCTTTTCTTCCTAACTCTCTTCTGTTCTGCTCTGAGTTTGCGGCGATTGCTACAGAGAATCGGCGTGTTTTTATGTAACCACGCTCCTGAAATTGCTTGTCAATTGTCAGTGTGTAAATCTCCTTTCATTCACTTATAGCAGATGTTTGTTTATCCCTTCCACGGACAGGCACACTGGTAAGATGTGTGTCTACATGTGTGTGTACAAGAATCTGTATCTGATTTTAGCCTTCTCCTATTCTTAGAATAGCAGCAACTCCCCTACAAGAAAAGCAAAGTCTTCAGCCTGGGATAAAAGGCAACCTACAAGGCACCACTCAAGTGAATTGCTTTTTCATGTAATTCTGCATTTTAAATAAAGGAGCAGTCTAGAGGCCTTGCTGTAATGGAAGGTTTCCCCAGCTTATATAATAGCTCACACAGACAAACAGCCCTTCAGAGGCTGCTACTGCAATTCAGACAGAACAAATCCAGTCAAAAATACCATCCAGAATAACAAACTACCCCAGCATAGCCACTGCCCCTGGATCCTGCCTCCAAAGCAGCCCCCAACCACCTTCTTTTTTTTTCTTTTTTTTCCCCAAGGATGCTCCTAGCTGTAAAGCAAAATCAGAGCACAAAGGGAAAGAAATAGGACTGACTTTGTCTTATTAACATGGCACGCATGCGGCTGGCATTTGCAGAAACCTGCTATGAGCAACTCTAAACTCTACAAATAAGTGTCACTATGGAAACTAATCAAATGAGCAGAAGTATGAGAGAGACCGCCCCAGGAAAATGTCTGCGAGGGATAAATATTACTATAAACAAATTCTTTGGTTTAAAGGGCCCCATTGAAAAGGCTGAAGGAGCTGGCCAGGTGTGTCAGGACTCTGGATCAAGTTCATGACTTTTCCTCACCAGGTCAGTGGCATCCAGGAGCATTGTACGTCTGCAAAGGGAGAACAGAGCCTGCTTCATTCCTGTGCGCCCTGGAGCTCTTGGCTCAGAGGAAAACCTTGCTTATATCCTCCAGGAGGATGGCTTCTTGGCAGAGTGATTCATCCCTGACAGCTCATGAGGATCAGGATAAATAGCTGGGGAAAGTGGCAACTCAAATTCAAATCAGAATTAAATGTTTTGAACATGCAAAGCTTTTAACTCTGAAGCAAAAAATGTTTTATTTCAAATAAGTACAAAAGTTACAATACTTTACTTTTGCAGAATATCTCAGCTACTTCTCTAAAGCAAATACCACATAATATCTTTTCTGCAGTTAACATAAGGAATTGTGTGTGCACACCTTACATGTAGTGATTTCTAAAATGATGCATAAGAAAAATTGTAGTCGTTCCAAAGCAAATAGAAGCACTCCTAGCTCCTATTAGCCCAGGGCATATGCCTTTATTCAAATACAAGCCTTGCTATACTGCACTTTGTTACAACATTGCAGTGCATTATAAACAGTGAGCCTTTTGAAGGAAAGAAACCAAACCCGGGGGTTGCGTGGAAGCCAGTGAATGTGCTCATCCAGGTTCAGGGGTACAGCAGAAAGGTAAACATGTAGTCTCCTGACTTTGATCAAGCAGCACCTTCAGGCAGCTCTGACCTACTACTCCTCAGATCACAGCTGTGGTCTTTAAAGCAGAACATCCAGCAAGTTTTGGAAGAGAACAAAAGGACAGTCAGGGGCTGAGTCTGATCAAAGTCAACATTAGCTGATTAAGACTAAAAAATCAGATAAAATGGAATTTTGTTGAACACCAGCAATACCTACTTCTCTGTTTCATCCTTTCAATAACAAAGGGTATCACAAATGTGTTCCAAACTGTCCCCATTTACTGTGTGGTTAAGATGGGTTTGGCTGTAAGTCACCCAGAGGAGACGTGTAACTGAATATTTGGCTCTTGGAATCACTGGGACAGATCGCAACATGCAGAAATAATCACTGGTGATGTTTTCCTCTCAGTGCTGAGCCAGCTCAGGGAAATTCACAGACTGCAGCTTTGAGAGGTTTATAAGCTATTTGGTTTCCAGCAGAATGATGTGGAGGGAATTACATGTGAATTTTAAAAAGAGATTTAATCAGAGAGGTGATTAAAATGATAGACTAATTTGCAGGCATTTTTAAAAGAAGGCTGCTCATTGAGCATTGGTCAGTGATACTGCAGATCATTGTTTTGTAGCTGTGGCTGTGCCAGTCTTTAGGTAAATATGGTGCATGGCACAGGGAGCCTGTGCAAGCCTTTTTATGCCGCTGTCTTTACTGTCAAAAGCAAATCTCTTGATGACTGCTTGAAGCAAGTATGACTAATTCAGGACTCCAGCTATTGGGAGAGAGAGACTGCAAGAGCGTTAAAGTTAAAAGATCTGGTGTTCATCCACACATATATTTAGCTATGATATTTATTCCCTTTTAAATAAATATTTCTGTTTCATTTTGTTCCACCCAATATCAAGTAGAAGCAGAGGAATAACGCTTTCCTTTAAAATGCTCTAATCCTGCTGTTAGTCATAGAATCATGGAATCATAGAATGGCCCGGGTTGGAAAAAACCTTAAAGACCATCTAGTTCCAACTGCCTTGCCTTGGGCATGGACACCTTCCACTAGACCAGGATGCTCAGAGCCCCATTCAACCTCTGCTTAAACACTTCCAGGGATGGGACATCTACAACTTCCCAGAGCAACCTGTTCCAGGTTGAGCTTCAGGTACCTCTTCTGTGTTGAAGATATGAAGATATGTCCACCTGGACATAAAATTTTTAAAAACAGCCTAAATCTCCATTCCTCTTTAGTCTTTCAATGGTCTTTCTCCATCTATCTTGTAAGCTTAGGTACAAAAAGGCAGCAATTAGATCACCCCAAAGCCTTCTCTTTTCCAGGCTGAACAATCCCAATCCTCTCAACCATTCCTCATAGTTGATGTAATCTATCAGCAGTTTGCTCTGAAGCTGTTGGAGGGAGTGCTGGAGGTGGAAGAGAAGTGAGGGGGGTGTCCAAGTCCCAGGCACTGCTGTGCACTGAAGTATGGAGAGCTATGGGGCTGCTCCAGACATAGTTCTTCCTGTAACCCAGACATTTCTCCCATGCTTTGAATGAACATTGTGAGGAGGGAGTAGACATAAGGTGACTCACACAGAATGCAAGGGACACATGGCTCTCCTACAAGATCATCCTTCCAATTAAATGCCTTCTTTTGGCTCACAACAGTGAGTTATGCTGTCAGTGCCATAAAAAGTAGCCACATTGTACAGGAAAACTGAGCAAATTTCTAATGCCAAGCTGGATAATTTTTTAAAATTGAGTTTCAATAACTAGAAAATCAACAATGTTCAGTTCTTCAGGATTTTATCAGCTCCTCTGGTTTTTTTACTAACACAGATAATGGAAGTATCAGTTTGCTGTGAAGGCCCACACTCCCCAAGCTCTGACTTCTTGGTGTTGAATATAACTGAAGAGAAGAGTTTTCTTCTCTTTAGAAAAGCACGGAATGCATTTGCATATCCAGTAGTGTGCATATTATTTTTAAAGTGAAAAATTATATCGATGGTAAATGTAGGTGGAAAGTAGAATAAAGTATCAACTGCTTGATGGAGACAGCACTTAAGAAGGCAGCTTGTGTAACAGAGCTTCTCTGCGATTTTTTTAAGGCTCTTGCTCCCTTCAGTTTCCATACAGCAGAACAATTATTTTAGGTAACTCAGGAGAGAAAAAAAAAAGGTGTAAAACCAATCAGGCTATTGTAGATTGTCACACGAATAAGGCATGTCACAGGCTGCAAGGTACATCTGAGAACCCGAACTCTGCTGTTGGGAAAAGAGAGAGAAACTTCCTTTCCTTGGAGAGCGGGGCTGGGAAAGAGGGAAACCTTCCTTTCCTTGGAGGGCAGAGCTGAGGAAGAGAGAAACTTTCCTTTCCTTGGAGGGCAGAGCTGAGGAAGAGAGAAACTTTCCTTTCCTTTCCTTCCCTGGGAGAGCGGGGCCGGGAAGAGGAGCGGCCCTCTCGGCGGCGGGCAGCGCGGCGGGTTCTGCTGCACGGCGGCGCCATCTGCTGGAGGCAGCGGGCATTGCCGGCCCCGAGCAGTGGGAGTGACCCCGCTGTCACCGCTGTCACCGACCTCCTGCTGCCCGACCTGCCACCGTGTTGTTGCGGGAATAAGGACAGATAGCGTTAGAGCGTTCCTCTGGCACCGTTCTGCTTTGTTCTCGGGTTCATATAGATGCTACGGCGTATCACAGAACAATAGAATCGTGGATTGGAAGAAACCTTAAAGATCATCCAGATTCAAATCCCCCTGCCATGGGCAGGGACACCTTTCACTAGACCAGGTTGCTCCAAGGCCCATCCAACTGGGCCTTGAACACTTCCAGGGATGGGGCATTCACAGCTTCTCTGGGCAACCT
>VZTA01004131.1:19294-60955 GCA_013398855.1 Mohoua ochrocephala
CTACACGCCCTTGTAAAAAGTCCCTCTCCAGCATGTTCTTCAGGCTCCCTTTAGGTACAAGGAAATGCTCACCAAATCCCCGCAGCCTTTTCTTCTCCAGGCTGAACAGTTCCAGTTTACTTAGTCTTTCCTCACAGGAGAGGTACTCCACCCCTCTAATCAAATTGGTGTCCCTCCTCTGTATGTTTTATACTAGTTTGCAAGTCAGAGTTAAGTCGGTCTAAGTTTGTCAAAAATGCAGTTTTATGCTGTTAACCTATTTAGTTAGAGGGTGATGTTTCCATATGTGTCTCTCATTGACTCTCTCTGCAGAGCTGCAGAATTACAGGATACTAAATTGAAGGTAGATTATTATTAGAGATTTTATAATACACAATACTAAAACAAGCTAACAATGGGGGGAGGGGGGAGTCTGAAGTAGAATTCTGCTATTTGAAGTTCTTTTTTGTTAACATTCAGGTTTTACGACTCTGTTTTCTTCTTCTTCTAGTCACAAGCTTTTCTTCTCAATCATTATTTCAGAAATCTTCAGAGACAGAAAGTCGAGATTGTCACAAGTCACTTGATTTTAAGAATTTTGCATTTCTGAAAAATATCATCAATCCTGAAACTTCCTGATAATGCTTCTAGTAAAATAGAAAACGGTTAAAGTCAAGAGAAAAAGCCTAGAGAGTTGTGGAGAATATCTGGCTCTATGCATTCAGTCCAAAGGAGTGAAATAACAAATTCTCACCATCAAAAAGAGCAATATTACTGGATCCCCTTTTTTTCTTTCTTTTTTTTTTCTTTCTTTTCCCCTTATCTACATAATCTGTGCTAGAGGCAACAAAGATTTCAAGACAACTCATCTGTACCTAAACTTGTACCTTCTCTTTAGGCTTTGAGCCAACTGTTTGAAGATTTTTAGATGAACAACCTTACGACCTAACATATCAGTGCTGCTGCCATTTCGCTCATGCAGTCACATGCCTTTCACTTAGCTCTTTTCTCATACTGACGTGGAAATCAATCCCAAGCATAAATGAAAAGTGTATGCTTCCTTGATGATTCTATGTTTTTTTCATTAAAGTTATTAAAAAGATAGCTTATGCAGGATACCTTACACTGTACTGGCTAGAGGCAGTTTTAGGAGAGTTTTAGGACTCAGACGTAGGAAAGTTTTTACAGTCTTTTAACCTGTGTGGTGAGCCTATCCTATGTACGTGTTTCTTCTACCTCTGAACATTTTTCACTAAACCTTGAAACACAGTTGTTCCTTAAATGCAGTTGCCATGTTGCTCCCAATCAATTCTCAAACAACCCCCAGAAGTTACTGTAAGGACAGCACTTACTCCAGTGAAGCACAATTCAGTACTGAAACTAAATTCCAGATCCGTCTGACAAAAGAACCTAAGGACGAAATAAAGGAGAGAAGGTTTCCAAATGTCACTGTAGAATAAACAAATGAAACCAGCTCCTCACTGTCCTGCAGAAATGAAGACAGGAGTCACTACCTGCCTTCCCAAAGTTTCAGAGCCATGTACTGAGATAGCTGCACATGTTCTCCAAACCTTCCACGTCTTGCATGTTTTTATGTAAAATCAAATATGTGACTTGCCTGCTCCTTTACATTTATCCTCCTCCCTTGGGCCCCTCTGTCCCACCATGGCCACCCATCCCTGCAGGGACTGTCAGCTCTCCAGGGCTCAGGCTGCCCCCCAGTTCATTTCTTACCTATCTATTCCAAGCACTGAGCTCAACCACCTACTGGACAGCCACAACACTCAGCTGAGCACTCGACCTCAGGCTTCTTTCTGGAGCTGAGAAGACAGCACTGATGGGTGCCCCAGCTGTATTTTGCATGATCCCATCCATCCAGAGGTTTGGATCACTCCAAGTGATGAACTGGCCTTGATAGTGACCCTGGTTTCCCCTTACAAGTATTTGATTATGTCCATTATGCTGTATCACGTGTTAGTTATTATCTTTTATTGGATGCCCATCATACATTTCTCAATTGCTTAATTACTTTATCCAGACACTAAGTGCATAATCACATTCCAGTCATTAGCATTGCACACTCAGTTGATGCCTAAGCCAGGTTACTGTGGGGGCTGTATCTGGATGTCTCCCAAGCCACAGACACTCGTTCTGTATCCTGGCCACAGCTGACCGTGAGCAGCTCATGCAGAGCTGTCTGCTTCTGTCAGCCCCTCACAGTTTGTGAAACACTGATGTGCAAAATACTGTACCTTCCATACTATAATTGCTATTTCTCTGATTCAGAAGGAAGATAAACTATACCATATATATATATTTACTTAAGATAATTATCCTTTCATTTATTTAAATACAGCAGTACTCACTTCTCAGCAATGCAGCTTTGGATCTCATTTGGTTTTTTTATCTAAAACAGGAATGATCAAGAGGATAGGAAACTCTTACATGGAAATGGCAAAAATTTCCAAAGAGTTCTTCTCTGGAAATACCCTACAAAGAGAATAAAAAAGAGAGAACATGAAAATATGTCGGTTCCAAAGAGTAGCACAGAGATGGGATTTCTGGTCTGTCCATCAAATACAACAATGAAGGGACATTTGATGGGATGATGAGATACTGCAAAGCAAAAGATACATTCCTAATAAACAATGTGTATAATTAAGCTGCATAACTTGCTGCCACAGGAGGTTAATGAAGGAAGAGCATTATGAAATTCTGGCAGGAGCACTTAAGTACTTTCTGTTCAGATTCAGATTTCTTGCATGAGAAAATGGACTTACTGCCTAACAAGTACTCTAATCACAGGGCTACCACATAAATATCCCTTTTTACTGGCCCTGTAGACCTCTGATGTGTATTTGTGGCTCTGATTAACTTACAGTGGTGGACAAACAACCAAACACAGTGTGAGCACCTCTGGAAGTGGATAGAAGGAACTGGAAATAGTGATGTATGAATCAACACTCGCCCTGGAACTGATGTCCTCTGGCCAGCTTATCTCAGAAGACAAATTTGCTGCAGAATGGCTTTAGAGATAGATGGCAAAGGAACAGAAGCACAGGAAAAACTTTCAGAGATTGGGACTGAGACTTTCAGAGATTGTTTACCTGAGAGAGGGAACATGAGAGAAATGAAAAATGCACAGAGGAAACAAGCATAATTCTTTTAGTACAAGAGCAAGGAGACAGCCAGTGACAGCAACAAACATGGATTTGATGAAAGAAAACATTTTCTTACTCAGAAAAATATCATATATTACCAGTTTGTGGAATTCATTCACAAGAGCAGGCAAAGTGCTGAGGAGAACTGAAAAAAATTGCTTAGAAGTACTGCATGTATGCAGTAGGAATCATTCACAAACTAGAAGGAAAAAACTTTATTTAAAAGAATGAAGCTATAAACCTTTGCTCTTCAGGGAATTAGACTGATGAGGCTCTGCAGGGAACTGAAAGGTAACTGTGCAGCCTAGTCCTTTCTAGTTCTTTCTCTGAAGCTGGCCTTGAAGTATGACATTCAATTGGGCCAGATGAGGCTTTCATGTAGCTGCCAAAAGCAGGAACTAAATATTAGGAACATATTTACCTTGGGAAAAGGAAATGGAAGCAGAGAAGAGGAAAGAAAGTGAAACCAGACAGAATGCAAGAACGGCAATAAATGAAAGAACATGAAAAACAAATAATAAAACTGACAACAAATTGACCTCAGCGTTACACTGGCAAAAGTGTCATTGGACTACCAAAATGGGAGACATGAGGGTACATGTGGCAGGCTCAAATTTTTGTATTGTGATTTGCTTCTTCACAGAAATAAAGGATTAATGGTCAGTTTTGGAAACTACTAAGACATATAGGAGCACACTAAAAAGCACTTGTAGATAATGTATATGTACACAGAAACACTTCCACATTTTGCCATGGCCCAGCTAGTCCCTTGTAGTGATTCACTACAATGTAAGAAAATATTGCAGCTTTTCTGTAAGGGAAATCTCACCATTAAACAAGAAAATTAAAGAAAAAGCTTCCCCAGACACGTTTTTAAGTAGATAAGTGGAGATTTTAAAAAAGGAATCTGGATTCTGGTCACTCACAGGGAGGAAAAGCATCTCACCATAAATACAAATGAAAGAACCAGGTGTCAAGATATCATAAACAAATGGGAGGACAGAGTGAGCCATCTGCTCCATCAAAGAAAAATTTCATACCCTGCAAGTCTACAAAACATAAACACTGGGTGATAAGAGAAAAATTTTGTGTTTTCAAGGTCTCGAAGGTAGGAACTGCGCTGAGCAGTGGTAGGGTTTGTGCCAACCAGATAATGAGAAGATGAATCCAGCCAGAGCTGCTGGCTCTTCCCAACTCGTGACGCTGAAATAGAGTATGTTACACTGGGAACAAGAGCCAGCCCATAACTGAGGAACCCATGGGGTCCCCAGTCCCAGCAGTCCTTCCCCAGGTGCACAGGGAGTGAGTACCCCAGCCAGAGCACATGGGAACGCTCCCTGAAGGGAGGTCTGTTCGTGCAATTTGGGCTGGGAAAGCCAGCAGGAATGGGAAAAGCAGGCCTGGAAACATCTAACAGAGAGCTGTAAAAAAGGAGAGGAGTCATGCTGAGAGAGGAGGCCGCTGCTGTCAGATGGGCTCTGTCCACCCACATCAGGGCAGGGTGAATGGGCGGTGAGGCAGGAGACCAGCACAGAGCATGGTTAAGCTGGTGGCTGGTGAAGGAGACCAGAGTAAGAAGAGAATGCAGACACCGTGTGTATGTGAGGCTGTACAGGTGAAGATGGCCATAATTTAAGGAGGCACTTTACTTCAGAAAGGAATTTGGAAGGGTTGAGAAATCTGCGTAACATCTTAATAATCATTAGACTTCTTTGTCTCGCTAATTCATCCCCTTGCACTCGGTCAGGTCGTGCCTACAGTTAGGATGTCTGTTCTCCAGCTAATTGAGCATGGTCAGCTCTCTGTCAGACAGGCCAATGTATGTTGGGCATTTCTGTGCTATAAATAGTATGAAAACCCAGCGGTAAATATGGAAAATACCACTAACTGCATTAAAGGCAGAGGATGTCAGGTGTATTAGATTAATTCCCTATAACTATACAAAGGATTAGAAAGAAGTTGGTCAGTGCAGTTCCTCGACAAGTGATTGAATGCAGGGCCAGACAAAGCTAACAGTGCTTATATTTAACTTACTAATGCTTACTTAGTAATGCGACATCGTGTGCACTGCAGGTGACCCCAAGCAATTTAATCAGGACTTAAGCTCTCTTTTAAGGATAAAAGGGAAAATCCAGCCCTCACAGTTGTGAAAATGGCTCCCTGAATGTGAACTACTGTAGTTATAGCAAAGATTTGCTCAGTTCTGCTGTCACCTAACAATAAAAAATACGGAGAAACAAAAAAAAAGAAAAAAAATTTATCCTCTTGCTTGTTTCTATAATTTTCCTAGATAAATTTCCACGCTGATTGTCATTGCGCTGTTGCCAGCTGGGCAGACACACGACATTATACGGAGAGGATGTTCTATTTGCCGGGGATGTCAGATGAAACAGACAGTTCAAACATGCCATAAGGACAAGATCATGAACTCTCTTAATAGTCCTCTAGCAAACAGACCATACAAACACTGGGCAAGGAGTTCCTACACAGTGATTAACCGAAAGCTGGTTTTCACAGCTCCCCATTAAGAACAGGAAACAGCATCATAAGGATTTTCTTCAACTGTGCGCCAAAGAGGGTAACAATTTCTCTAGGCATGAGTGAGATTTTTGGAAGCTACACAGGGCACACATACCAAAAAAAAAAAAAAAAGGAAGAGAACTTTAAGAATTAAATTAATCTGCCTAAACACCGTGCCATTTCAATTGTTTTGCATTTCCAAGACCGCCATGTGACGCTGTAATATATATCAAAGGCCTTGCATGAGATTCATGTGCTTCTGGGATGCAACAGTACACTAGGGAAGAATTCCTACTGCATCCAAAATTAAACCAGCTATGTTTACTACGTTTAAGTAACTGAATTTGTCCTCAGTATAGGTTACATATGTGATCAGATGTGGGTAATTCAGTCCCGCTCACCTCCGAGTGTTCTAATTCAGGAACACCCTTTTGGAGCAGAAGGTACTTGTTCTCCCAAGGGGGAGCTCACCCTTGTTTCTGTAAAGGTATTACAATATTAATCACTCTTCTGTGCATAGGCAATCTAACACCATAAAGCTCTTACAGTCAAGGGTCTTTCAATGAATAGAAACATTCTGTATTTTTCCATCCAGGGTGTAGTTCTGTGTATTTACTAACACTGAACTTAATTTACCATCTTTTTGCTTCTTTCTCTAGTTAGTTTAAATCTTAGTCAACTTCCCTTACAGGTTTTTTTCATAACAGTTAATCTACATAAGTAACTTTGTCTTCCAAGTCCTCTCTCTCCCTTTATTTTCCTTCTTTCCAGATTACAAAGAAATACACGAAAGAACAGATGGGTTTGCATGGCATCTTAAAGCATTCTGCTGTTAATTTTATCCTGATGGAAGTTGATTTTTCATTGCTCTCATTGGTTGTTGTCAACTGGCCAATATAACTGTTGGATGCATTATGAAATACAGGAAATCCTGATGTAGAAATCCTGATGTCACCCGAGTAACCTAATAATGCCACAGTATGGATTCTGAACATTTTTATTTCCATTTCAGGCATTGCTGGACTTAATGAGCCGTTCTTGGTACCACTCAATCCCACAGAAAAGATTCAGAAAAGTATGTAGGGAGCAGAGCTGGCGTTGTCTGCATCCAGCTCTCTCCTTGCTCTCCCAGGGCCAGGGAAGCAGGAGCTGCATGTTCCCCAGGCATTCCAGCATTGCTGCCAATGCTCCATGCTTTGTCTCTCAGTGCAGCTGCTCAGACCACGGTGGACAAGGCTCCAGCACTGGTCTCAGCCCAATCTTCACCCTCACCTGCTTTCCTTCTTGAGAAAGGACAGTATAACCTTACCAAAGTTATTCCTGCCCTGCCCTCCTAACCCTTCGGCCGAAATGCAGGCCTGCACCTGACTTTCCTCAAACCCTGGGATTACGGACAGGAGTTAAAAGTTTCTTTTAGTAGTTTTTTTTTAGTAGTTGTCCTTTTGTTCCCCAGTTCATTGTGTCCCAGCATGGCTCACCAGGAGGTGCCTGCAGGGACAGCAGGGAGCTTACTGCTGAAGTTGAAACAATTCCATTGAGGTCTTCAATTCCATTTCCATTCAATCACCACAGTTGACTAACCCAGCACCAAAACTTCATATGCATATTTCTTAATGCCAAAAGCATCAGACTATTGCCCTGTCTGGCAACTAGCTGCTTTATTTAGGTTTAATTCACTAGCAATTGGAAATTTGGCAGCGATCTCACCGTGACTGGTTCCAAGGGGCTATTTAAATACAGGAAGGTACGAAGGAATATTAGAGCCTAGATTTTACTTTTCTGAAACAACCACTTAAGTCAGACTCATAAAAAATTTTCTACAGTCAACATAATTTTAAAAAAAGCATGAATCATCAAGTTAAAATAATGCTAACTGAAACATTAAATGATTATATTTGTCTCTCATTTCAATATGTACATCAAGTTAATTAATTCTACAAGGGGTAATACTTTCAGTCATTGTCTTAGTAAGACTATCAACTCGTAATGAGTTTTTAAATGGTGTCAACAGAATTTGAAAATATGACTATATTACACTGTGACACATGAATTTTTTGTATACTACTGCACTGATCTCCAGGCATGATGCAAGTATGAGCAGAAGGGGAAAAGGTTTGTTTCATTTCAATCTCATTCAAATTGCTACATAACCTCACAGAGGGATTTAGAATTGCTCTTTTTTCCAAGCTTAAAGCCAAACACTCAGTGTATAATCTTGTACTACGTTATGAAGCAGACCCCATGTAGAATCCTGCTCATGTGTTTGGTTGTTTAATGTTTCGCAGGGACTGGGGGACAGAATTAGCATTTCTGCACTTTCAGACTACCGAGAAAATTGTGCACAGTTTCACTGAATACTCAGATATTTTGAATGTCTGATTCAATACAATGAGAAGGCAAACAGGTTAAGAGTAAAATAACACTAGAAAACAAGAGACAAAAAACATGGTTAGTCCACAAAGAGGTATTACTCAGTGATGTGCTGTTGGAAATTTCTTACGATGGCGAAAAGTTTCGTTTTGTATGGTATCAGCAATTTTGAACAGTCAATAGTGTCATTCTGTGAAGAAAAAAGTTTGAGCTTGGTGTGTACATACGTATGTGCTTCGGTATTAAAATTCATGGACTGCACACAGCTCCTGTAAGCAATGAGTAGCAGCTCCAGAAACAAGCCTTTCATCTGTAAATTTGAGTTTCTAGATTAAAAACATGGTGGTGTTACGAAGATTTACTGTCTGAAATAATATAGTCACACCGTCACTACAGACAGCTGGCCAAATCCCGTTGATTCCTGACCCCGCCACGTCCATTGAACAGCGGTTTCAAATCAAAGTGCAGATTTTACCGAGGATCTTCTAAACAGCCGCTCTGACCGAGTGGCAAGTGGGAGTTTGTGCTTGCTGTTTTGTCCGTCCTGCTTTGCTTTGTGGGTTCAGAAGCCATGTTGATATTACAAAAGGACTATAAATCTCTTCTTAAAATCTGATTGACATTGCTGGAATGAGGAATTTCTTCTGACTGGTGAGAGGTAATTGGGTATATTCCAGTAGTTTGCATTCAGATGCAAGGAAAAGAGGAGATTAGGTAGATTAACCTCCGTCATCTGAGAGATGACATTTCTTACTGTGTTTGAAGTACTTTGTGAAGGAAAGATGGCACTGATTTTGAAGTTTATATTAATCAAATCTCTTTGATTTTGTTTGATGCAGCAGCTGCAGTGACACACCCTCACTCTTTCAAAGCCTTGAGCTGCAAGGGCCAGGATTTAGAAGAGACCAGCTACAGCTCAGACGTGTCACCTTCAGCCTCCAGGGGGAAGGAAAGCGCTTGTCTAATTTCTCCTCTTATCTTCTTAAATTTGCGTTAGAATTGGAAGCAAAGATGGGTGATTATATCCTGATACAAAGCTCTGACTGAGACACAGGTTTCTGCACCAAAGCAAACTCAAAAATTAACAGAAGGTGGTTACATGGCAAAAATTATCTTTTTCTTTATTTCTTTTTTCTTTCTTCATTTCTTTCTTTCTTTTTTCCTTCCCCTTCCTTCCTTCCCTGTTTTCCAGTTTTCCTTCCTTCTTTCCTTCTTTTTTTTCCTTTCTTTCTTTCTCTCTTATTATAGCAAGAAGTTGTAGATGCAAACTCCTGTTAGCAAGGTCTTCCTGACCTGAATTTGCAACACTGAAATTTTACAAGTGACTACAGTTACACAAATTTATTTTATGATTTCAGTCTATCATTTTGAAGTGGTATTGGGCTAAAACCTTGCAAACATTTCCAGGTGATTCATCTGCTTCAGTCATACAGATACTGTGGTCTGTGTTTGATTTTGTGTTTGTGAGTAGTCCTGAGGTGAAATGAGAGCTCTGAGGGTCTGAATTAGAGAGCATCAACCTCTGTGAATATCACCAAAAGTTAACCATGACAATCAAGCAAAACTGAAACATCTTGACATTCCATCAAGGGCAAAGATTTCTTCTCTTTAACCAGGTACATAAACTATTTTCATTTGTATGAAAAAACCTTTTCAACAGTTGGATTCACTGGAAACCATTTCCATTGTACCCTGTTAAGAGGTACAAGCTGATCTGACCACTAAAACATTATCTGGAGAGCAAGAATGCTGAAGACATTTCTCCTCAACCCCACAGCCCCGGTCGTGCCTGCTGGGAAGGTTGCACAGCACTGCAGGTTTCACCCCACCAAGCCCAAAGCAGTTGTTTGTGCACATCCGCCACCATCCATCCCCAAACGCAGGAGCAGAGGCCACTTCCAGCTGGGGCCCTCCACGAGCATGGTCCCACGTGTCTCATCCCAGCTGGACTGCTGCCTTTGCTTGGGGGAGATCTTCAGAAGGGGCAAGGCAGGTAGCACACTTTTCCAGCCACACTAAAAATGGCAGTGGTGACTCTCCAGGCTTGTTACAACCCTCATGTCTATGACTACTACAGGGTGTGATCCGAGTGAAGCCTGGAATTCAGCCAGCCCTGGAAAGATAACTCTGAGTGAATCTAGTATCTTCATTTTATTTGCTTTAAAAAAGTCAAAGCCCAGAAAAGGATAAGTTTTGACCTGTTGTTATTTGCTTTGGCAGTGCCTAAAAGGGATAAGGCAACTACCTGCTGACAGGCTTTGACTACATTTAATTGCTGAAAATCAGACTGTGAGTGACTTGAAGTGATAGGCAAGTACTTAATGAAACTATTCAGATCAGCAACTTTTCCAGTGAGAGCAAACCAAGGAGGCCAACCAAACATTTATTGAAGCTGAACCACTAATGAAGCAACCTATCAAAATGTATTTAATCACAATTTTAACTGTTCTATTCCCAAATAATTACTTAATATCTTAAAAGGTGCTGACTTTTTTCTGTCTCTCTTCTGATAAGCCATCACCCCAAGGAAATTTTCTATTTCCTCTTATTTCACTCGTCATCCACAAGTCAATCACAATATGCCAGACAAGACATCAAATATTAACTGAAAGGAGCAATATTACGATAAATGGCTAGAAGGCACTACTAGTACAAATATCAAGTCTTATTTAACTAGTATATAATAGCTAAGTGTTGGGAGAAATCCTGCAAGTTTGGGACTCAAATTCAGCATTCATAAGGCTGCTCTCTGACTGAAACACTTTCTCAGAAGAGATTCTGGTTGCAGACATAGGTACTGGATCCACTTTTGAAGCAAATGTAAATATTACTCAATGTTTGATTTCGCAAAAACATTGAGGCTTGGGTACCATATTTTAGCAGTGATTAGTAGCTATTATGTCAGAATATATCTCAGTCTTTTTTGTATGGTGTCACCAGAAGTTATTTTTGACTTAGGTATTATTCAACACCATTTTCAAGAAGAATGAGATTGCCTAAACCAGAAACTCTGCATCAGACACAGATAAACACTGTCCAAACTCCTATGAAATTTACTTGGGAATTAACAATTGCAGTTGGATCCCAGCTCAGTCTTGAGTTTTAACAGGACTGCAGCAGTTTTCCAGCCAGCTGTAAAGAGAAATTGCTTTTCCTGAAGCCTTGCATCTTTTAACTGAGCACTGGCTCCTTTACCTCCTCTAACTGAAATACTGCCAAAACCTGAATTCTCTCCACTCCTTTCATTTACCCTATTCCTCTCCCTGGCAAATAAGGAAGTAGGAAAGGCTTAGTAAAACATCTTCAGCAACACAAAAGAGCAGGCAGCACTTCCCCTCGTAAAAACCCAGTCCAGAGGATGATACAGCATCTTTTTGACACGTGATAAAGTTTTATAGTTGTACTTACCCAGGCTGTTAATACTGCACGCTCTAACATTTCAGCCTATCTGGGACAAAACGGGTAACCTTGCGCTGTCCCACATATCACGTGCAGCCCCTGGGACACCAGCTCTACTCCACAGCTCTGCCAGACGTGGCACGGTACAAGTAGCACTCACAGCCCACTTCTAGGGTGAAGGACAAGCAGGAAACATTGATGAAGATGGCAGCAGGGACACAGGACAACCGAAATTCGACATCTTTACTATCCTCCTGTCACTTAAGCTTTTAGTCTAAGCTCAAAAGAGAAGGCAAAAGAAGCGGCAGCAATAAGAAAAAAGTCACAGGAATTACCAGAACCAGATCGGGCTTGCCTGAGTAAACACAGGCCATTAAAAAACAGGCTAAGGATTTAATCTAGGCTCTCCAAAACCAAAGTGGTACACTGAGTACATACACCACTTCTGAGATCAAGCCCAACCATTAACCTAACACTGCCATATTCACCACTAAACCATGTCTCTAAGTGCCACATCTACACTTCTTAATACGTCTTTTAAATCCCTCCAGGGATGGTGACTTAACCACTCCCCAGGCAGCCCATTCCAGGAATGGATAGCCCTTTCAGTGAACAAATTTTTCCAAATATCCAATCTAAACATCCCCTGGAAAAACTTGAGGCCATTTCCTCCTGTCCCAGCATTTGTTACTTGGAAAAAGAGGCTGACCTCTACCTGGCTACAGTCTCCTTTGGGATAGTTGTAGAGAGCAATAAGGTCGCCCCTGAGCCTCCTTTTCTCCAGGCTAAACACCCCCAGCGCCTTCAGCTGTTCCTTAACAGACTTGTGCTCCAGACCTTTCACCAGCTCCATTGCCCTTCTCTGGACTCACTCCAGCACCTCAATGTCCTTCTTGCAGTGAGGGGCCCAGAACTGGACCCAGGATTTGACGTGTGGCCTCACCACGTTCCCCAAGGACAGGGGAACGATCACTGCCCTGGTCCTGCTGGCCACACTGTTCTTGATGCAAGATGTACTTATTTACAGTAAGGCAGCTTTATATCGGCAATTAGATGTAAAAGGAGGGCTCTGCCCTGCAGCTGGTTCCTCCAGCTCTGAGCTCTGCTGCAGCACTGCCCTCTGCCCACAGGTGCAGTGAGACCCTCCCCCGCCAGCTGAACCCCCGTGCCTGGGCCAGGTTTAGCCATCACTGACTCTTTGCATGTTGCCTGTTGGTGTGTCTGACCACTTTGCTTCTGCAAGTGTTCTCGTAAACTTTTAAGAACTTCTGTATTAAGATTATTCTCTTTTTGCTGTAAGATTATACTAATTATGTATGTCTTCCATGTGATATTCATTTAAAACTAATTTGCCTTATTTGCTGTACTCTATTGTTAATTCTCCTGGTAAAGTTCTCTCAAAATCAGTCCTTTGGAATACTTTGGGGTTTTTCTCCTGGAACTCATTCCACAAGCTTTTTTGATTAGCAGTTCATAATGGGGACCAACAGTAGGAAGGTATGGAAAGAATAAAAGAGAATTACAGGATAAGCTGATCGTTCTGCCTGAGTGAAGGTGGTCTTGGCACTTTCTATTACAAGATTCTGTTTTCACTTGAACTTCCAGGCTAAAATTTTCATTCAGAGTGTTTGCCTCCACTTGACTTACTTGAAAACTTCGGGGAAAACAGCTCAGCCATACTCAAAGACAAAAGTGACAAAGAAAACTGATCCAAAAATCTGGATCTGCTTCAGAAGAGTCTTTGTAGTTCTGGGCAGAGAACTAGAAACTTGTGCAGGCAGTTAAGTGTCCAGGCTTTGTCTCTTGCTATTCTGGGAAGGGGCAGAAGCGAGGAAAACACTGGAATTCTGTACCACAAAATAAAAACCTGAAGTTCATAATTTGTTAGAAATAATAACGAAATTCTGTATTTGCAGTAAAGATTGTGTGGTTTTGAGGATGGGCACAGGACAGAGCTCTGCTTTAGGAGGGAGACAAGGGACAATGGAGCCCAGCAGTGACAGAGTGCAGGGACTCACACGGGGAGCAGGATGAGGGGGCCGTACGCTGGAGCAGGAGCTGGGCAGGGGCAGCAGTCCCAGGCTGGGCTGTGGCCCACAGGCAGTGGCAGCTCCGACCAACTCAGCAAGATGCCTGGGATAAAGAGCCCTGGAGAGGACTTTGGGGCAGGGAGCCTGGTACTGAAGCGGAGTAAGGTGTGAGGCAATAGGCTGAAGAAAGCAAAGCCCAAGAGAAAGGCTCCAGGGGACTGTAGGGCACCCTGGGCTGCCATTCCCACTCCTGCAGCTCTGGAAGCCACTGGCACAGCACAGCAGCCCCGGGGCGAGGAGGACCAGGACCCCCGCAGCAATCAGTTATTCCGTTACGTGCAGCAGCAGGATCGGGGCGGTAAATCCACAGGTTTCGCCCTCGCTGGTGAGTTGCAAGAGGAGAGAATCGGGGCTGTGGTTAAGACAGTTGAGCGTTGCCTTTCAATTCCAGCCCCACTTCTGCCACAGGCTCCTTCAAGATCTCGCCTAAAGCACAGGGTTCACACACTGTCACCAACCGTAAGTTCCTCTTTTCTGGCAAACCAAACCCACGCCCTGGGCTGGGGAACTTGCAGGAGTCCTGAACTCCCCCACCTTCAGCCAAACTAAATCAGAGTTGGCCTCCGAACACAAAAATTTATCTATTCTCTGGATTCTCTGAAAGATCAGGTCCTGGAATCTCATAAAGGTTCCCTTAGTTTCCATAATAATGTTCCTGAGCTGCAACTCCCCAACACTGAGGCATTAATAATAATAATAATAAAATCAGACATTTGTGTGGTGTAAAGACAACTCATTTTTGTAAAACTGATCCTGTGATAGAGTGTCTTAGCAAAGACCTGGACACTATTTTTTTATTCAGATGTCTTTGAATGCACTAAGTTATACATGGCAAAGAGTGAGTGATGAGAAATTAAAGTACAGCTTAAGTCTTCATTCTCTGAGTAAAAGCTCTTCTTTCTGCTGGAAAACAGATTAGGTTTTTAGATTTTAAAAAATGATGACACAGAACAGGGACATTGAATCAATGTCCTCTGTAATTCTGCTACATCTCCTTCTCACTTAAAATCCTTGCTGAAGCAGGAGGCAGAGTTCTGTTTTTCCAGGAAGCGTTAAATTCCAGAGCAGTTGCATGTAAAACTGGCAAACAGGTGTTATTAGTATACAGTTCGTTTCAGAGAGACTACCAGTGGTTACATTGAATAAACACATGCATGTCAAATACTCGAAACCAAAAATAGACATAATCCTGGATACTACAGATAGTGTGCAACTAAAATTGTAAAATTTTGTGTTGGTAAACCCTTCTTCCCTTCCCTTCCCTTCCCTTCCCTTCCCTTCCCTTCCCTTCCCTTCCGGAGTTAAATGAATCATTTCCATTTCCACACTTCACTGCTTAGAGAAGCACCTACAAAACACAGCAGCACTCACTTAAATACACAAGAATCACAGTCTTTATTCTCACATGGGTATGTATTACTGACTGGAGCATATAGCTAAGATGAAAAAATCCTCTAAAATTAAAAAAAAAAAAAAAACCAGAACCCTGTCAGCCAACAACAAATTTTGACTTCTTCACTGTTAGCAGGACCAGCCCTTGGATTAGCACTGACTCGTCCTCAGTTGCTGGAAAAAACAGATGTGGTTCAAAGAAGTCTTTCAAGGTGCTGGAGGCGTCGGCGCCTGGCCAGACCGGCCTCCAGCCCGCATCAAGCAGCCAACAGCCCCACCCTCCCAGTCCCCCCTGCCCCACGGCCCCACGCAGCCCTCAGAGCGGGACCTGCTCGGCAGGCAGCCCCCGGAGCCAGGCGTGGGGGGCTTCTCAGCCTCCGCGCCCCAGCGCAGCCGCCCCTCCTGTCCCTGTCCCTGTCCCNCCCTGCCCCTGTCCCTGTCCCTGCCCCGGCCGCTCCTGGCGCTGGGACGGCTCCGTGCGGAGCCAGGGGCTGGCGGCTGCAAAACGCGGGGGCGTGGGAAACGTGGTGTCACGGAACTTCCAAACTTTAAATCTTAACAGTATTCCTTACACCTGGTGAGTTTTAAATCAGGGAAAAAAAAAAAAAAAAAAAAAAAAAAGAAAAGGAAAGGGAAAAAAAAGATTTATTGCATTAATATGTTCTAGTATTGGGCTGTTCTTGAAAATCAGAGAAAGGGCTGCCTATGGATAATGCACTGGGTTTAACCCCTGAGATCCAGCTTTTAATACTCACTTTGCTATAGAGGACCATGGTCAATCAGTCCTGGGAGTGTTGACCAGCAGTAAAATGACTTCTTTACAGCAGTAAGTCATCAGCTGGGCTCAAGTGAGATTGTCGGCTTTATGTTATGGATACATAAGTATAGATATATAAATCAGGCATATCTGACCCAGTCTTTGCGTGCATTTCCCATCATTCTATCCTGTTTTAAGTAATCTAATTCCTTCAAATTGGAGTGACTCTACCTCCCCATTCAGAGTAGCTGTGAATCTTAATTAAACCCCATATGAAAGTGGAGGAAAAGATTTCTCTGTACAATACTCCTACAAAGTATTCAATGTTTACTGTTCTCATTTAAAAAAAAAAAAGTGTTTTGAATATGGATCTTGAATAAAATTCTGCTTAATTAAAATCATGGTAGTAAAATCAGATTTTCATGTGTTATAGTTTCCCAATTTAAAATTCAAATAACAACAACATAAAATGCCCCATTGGACTAGGTTATACAATTATTGCATTTCCTCTTTCTGTAAATACTAATAAACTTATTCCACAGCCTGTTGGTGGCAATTGCTACAGTTTTCTCCTGCCAAGACTTACACAGAGTGAAAGTACTCCCAGGATTTGGCAAAAGAAACACTTGGTACAAGTCCAGGTTATCACTGCGTAGAGAAATCCTGAAGACTTTATTCAGTTCTTATGCAGTCCTTTGGTAAAATTACATCACTAAACATTCAATGGAAGCAATGGAAGTGGGAGCTTTATTCTTTTTTTATAAAGTTAAGATGCTTCCTTCTTACTGTTCACACTCTTTCGACAACTCTCAAAGCAAAGATAGCATATGAAGTTATCCAGTCGGAACAAACAGGGTTTCTTGCTCCTCTTGCAACACACTGGTTGTTAATAGTTTGGATCATTGCAGGCCAAATTTAACAAATTAGCAGTACGTGAAAAATTAAGTATTATATTTCCAGTATTAGTCGTTTCCTCTGATTGATCTTCTACTACCACAACAGACCAGTCTTAGGTAGGGAGCAGAGCGGACGATTGTCAGTAGCCCAATCACAGTGACTAAAAATCCTCACAGAAAAAAGAAATTAATGCTCATTTTTGCATTTTCTGCAGGATTATGTGTCATTTTCAATTAAGTTTCAAGTCAAGTCTGTTTTGAGACAGCCTTCATGTGAATTCACCCTGGCAGAAAACAACCTTGTTTTTAGCAAAAAACATGGGAACTATTTTGCCAGTCTGTGTCCATAAAAGTGTTAATTGGGCTTTGAAGTTGGTTCTGTTATAAAGCACAATAGTATGAGAAGCAAACACTCAGCTGAGACAAGGCACTTGGTTTTTTTATCCCTTTTCTTCTTCCCACAAATATCTTTTTCAGGGTGGACTCTGTACATCCATTCTCCCAAAACAAGATTTCCTGTCACACAGCTGTGTTCACTAGACCCATCAAAGGACTTAATAGATTATTAATAGCAGTTAAAGGTTATTACTTGCAATACCCTATCCCAGAAAGAAATCCCAGAAGGAATATGAATCCCCATTGGATGCATTTCATATAAATATCTTGAAGAACTGCATTATGCCTTGTTCTGCAAGACCCACCAGACCACTCCTTTCCTAGAGAGACTTTTAAAACAATAGCAAGCTTGCTTTTCTGTGCTCAGTGATAAATCTGGGAAGTAAGAATGTACTGTGCATATTGAACAGATCCTTAAGGCATACAAAAGATTTACATTCAATCCAAGTCTTAAATATTCAAGAGTCACTCTAGATTTTCAGGACAATATGAGTAAAGAATACAAACAGCAGGAAAATTTGGGTTTAACCCTTTCTAGAATGGTGTTTTTCCGCAAACGTCCTCGCTGCTTTACAAATTCTGCACATCTGCGCTGCCACAGACTTGCAGTCCACAGGGTTCTGTGCTTGGGAAGGGCTGCATTCCTGCAAGAGCCCTTGCAAAATCCATGCCAATAGTCATTCATCATTTGCACACATCACCTTAACTAAATACCTATTTGGGTGCACGTTCACTGCTTCACATAGTGCTACATTTTGCTGTGAAGCTGGGTCTTGGAACAATCCTTCAGCAGTGTTTTGTTCTTGAGTCTGAATTTGTTTCAGGATAGGGCTCAATAGGGAAGTTCAGAAACACAGATACAGTTATTCTGAAGCCCTCATATTTCATCCCACTTTCTCACAGTGCACACATGTCTCAGGAGTGCTGTGGCAGACACTGATACCAACCCACTGCTTCAGGTAAAACAAAAATCTCATTTCCAAAAAAAACAGAGGACTAAGCAGCCAAAATTACTTAAAAATATACTCCCGGGTAAAACAGTTCATATGTTTCTATGAATCATTGGCTGTATTTCTTTTTAATGTACAGAAATTCGTTCCCCTACAGAGATTCTATTCCTAGGGCTGTTTTATTGTAAGAATTCAACTTATAATAAAAGTAAATGCATATCCTTTCTCTCATATTCATTTATTTTTCCCCAGATGAGGCTTTTAAACATACCATAGTCAACAAAAGTTCAAGTTCTTAGATATTTACTTGTTTCCACATTACTTGGCTACATGATTGAAATGTAAAAGTCCAGAAAACCTTCTGCTTTGTCTCTGAAGTCTCTTAACCTTTACTTGATGATGGTTTGTAGCACAAGGCATGGAATGAAGTTGGGAAATAGTGCATCCTTATGCTACTGTTAACCTGAAAGAATAATTACTAGGTTAGCATCAAAGGTGATCCTATTTTAAACCTGTGCCATGACTACGTAGATTGGTGAGGATCAGAGATGTTTGCCTATTGCTTACTGCAAAGTAATAAATGATGAGTTGATGAACTAATTATTCTAATGTCATTGGAATAAAACATTGAAGCACAGCTATGTGCTAAGGGTGAACAAATTCTTTGCTTCAAAAGTGAAGTAAATTCTTTGCTTCACTTAGCTCCTGAACCAGTTCTGCATTCAAGCTTTTATCATTAACTTCCAGTATTCCAGGGAATTCTGCCAATGAGCAATTCAGGTTTGTTAAATTACAATACTCACTTGTACACAAGTAAAATAAAGGTCATAGAAGCTTTTAGTTTGTGTTTTGCAGCATCCTGCAGAAACCCAACGTGAACGGTGATAAGCAATGCAAGTGATATTAATTCAGAGTTTCCCCTTTAAAAAAGGAAACGGGTCAAAGGATATACCCTCTAGGGTATGCGCTGGGATTACACACCTGTGATTAATCTAACAAACTGCTGGAGATGTGATTGTTTCTTCATAGAACTGCAGCTGAAACAACAGTTCTTTGGCAGTAAAATAAATGTAACCCCTTGTGGTGCCCCTAGACATACAAGATAATTACAACAAAGTACCTTCATAGGAAGTTAGGACACTCCTGCTGCATCATTAAAATAAACGGACCTGTGATAACTGATGCAGCCTTGGAAGTGCCACAGAGGAGCATGGTACTCAAGAGATGAAAGAGATCTGCCCTCCTCCCAGAACGTGCATGTGACTTCCATTAGCTGTAGTGGAAGCTGAGATTTCTAGTCCAAATCTAGCAAGAATAAGAGACAGGTTTTATCCCTGTGAAGTCAACTGCAGTTTTGCCATGGAGTTCAGTGGGGCAAGACTTCTAAAGTAAAACTTAATTATCCCAAGGCTTTTCAAGGCCACTCTGTGTCTCCCAGTGGAGCCTCGTGCAGAGAGATTTAAGCTTGCGTCAACCCAGCTAGCTGCAGGAGCTGCAGAGCTGCATCTCCCAAGCAGTTATCTGGGACAGGCATTGCTTGGGAAGAGGCAGCCCCTGTCACACTAACACCCTCCTGCTGCAGCCGGGACTCCTGCCCAAACCCTCACAGCCCGCGCCGGACCAGCAGCGGCCTGAGGACCACCCAGCCATTAGACGCATTCCTCAGGGGATTTCCCAACTCTAGGTATAGTCAAAACACCCTAAAGGAGAAACAGTACTGTGATTATGCTATTATATCAATTAAAGAATGTTAGCGTGTATTAATACCAAATAAACATAAGGTTGCCATTTTCACAGCTTGGGTGATGACTTGCAGGCCAAAGTCAGTGAAAGGAAGAAAGGGCTCCCAATGACTTCGTGTGTCCAGCACCGATCCCAGTTTGATCCATATGCCACATATCCATTTTCATTACAAACATCTCAACAATAGTGTTTCAGCAACTTTCTTCAGGTAGTAACTTCCAAGTTCTCACACAATCAAACCCATCTATGATTCAGAATGCAGTTGTTATAGATATTCATTTGTTTATTTCAGCAAATTTTCATAGCTATACCTCATAGTAATGCTCAAATTTCTCCGCTTCCTCAGCACACATACCCAGTTACTCATAGACATGTCCCTCCAATGAAGAGCCTTCTAAAGCCCGGTCTTAAAGACTTGCTTCTCACTTACCGGGACATTTTAAGTCAACATGTATACAACTCTATATCCAAAACATTGCAAAGTTGCAAGGATTGGTGACAGGCTGCATTGCAATCATGCTGGAGTACCAGATACTCACATATGGCAGTCAGGGTCATTAGGAGAGATAATTTATGTTATGTTTATCATCATTTAGTGGGAAATAAAATATGTTGAGGCTGTTTTCCTTCATTTTTTTTTTTCTGGACTGGTAAACCCAGCAGTGTCCATTTATTTGATTCCTACCTCTTCATCCTTTTCAGCTGAGTAGGTGTGCAGATAACGCTGTAAATCTAAAGGAAAGGTCTAGCCTTCAGAGTAGGCAATTTTTTTTTCTCTGGAAACAGGAAAAGGCAATGTAGTATTATATATGTGAAAGTTGTCTTCGCCACTTCAAGAATGAAAAATGTGATTTTTATTTTTTTTAAAAGGTAAAACTGTACAGGCATAAATTCTGCATAGGTAAATGTTTATGTAGGAAAGTTTACCGTGTTACAGAATCCTGTTCTAAAACAACTGGGGCAGTATGACGCTTTAATGTAACTTCTGGCACAGTAAATTTGTCAGTATAAATGGGGCCCTGAGCTGAGTAAACACACCAAGTTGTCTGTCTTGTGCCAATGGAAAAAGGGTCTAATAGCCAGGTTACAGGGAAACAAGTGCCAGATTCCAACTTATTTAGGAACACAATGAGAACATGTGGGCTTAGCTTTCAGGGCAAGAGTAAAGGGACGTTCCAGAATATCTCCCCCTTCCAGTCCTGCTAACTGATTGTACCTCTTGGCTAAGGGCAGGTTCGATTCACCGTGACATGAATCAAATGCTGTGGATAAGAAGCAAAAGGCAGATAAAAGAGGAGCTTTGTTTTTAGATGTTCGTCTACTCTACCACTAAAAAACCACACATCGTCTAAATACTGCCCTACTGCAAAATTGGCAAAAAAACCCAGAAATTGAGACTGGTTAGAAGGCTAATAGCTGAAGAAAATCTTATAATGAGATTCAATCTTTTTTCGATGCATATCACATATATAAACAAAATAAACACGAGAAATTTAGAAGTCTCCTAAAAGAATGAAGTAACTGAAAATAAAAAAAAAAAAACCAGTGTCATTGAGAACTGCTGCTTTATATGAGATTTTAAATAATATAAGTGAAAACAACTCTTTTCCTTTATGAAGTCCAGTGCTGGACTGAAAATTCTGAATTTACAGATGAGCTTGACGAAAGATAATTCTACATTTTCATGCCAGCAATTCATTCCTTAGACATCTCTATTTTTCTTTCAATTTGATAGTCATTCCTGTCACGATGCTCATATTGATATTCAATACAATCATTCCTAGCAAAACCAGTTAACTGACTACTTGATTATCATATTATCTCAATGAATTCTTCTTTTGAAATAAATGCCAATTAACCTAAGGTAACATGATGCATAAATGAAATAACTGCATCTTAATAGTCTTCATAAAAGAATAATTCCCATGTAACATCATTTTTTAAGTTCAGTAAATTCCCTATTTACGGTAAATATCTTTAAATATGAAACTGGTTTTATTTACTAATATGCAAGAATGCATCCATCTGAAAGTTGATGCTTTTTATTTTAATTACATTAACCAAAGCCTTCGTCACCATTTCTGTCTAAAGACTTGCTGCCCAATTTCTAGACTGTGTGAAATACCCTTCCTCACCAGGCTGTATAGATTAACAGGACTCTACAAGCTGTATTTTATAGCTGTACTTTCAGTAAATACCTTACAGATGTTTTCAGCCAGAAACTCTCTTCTGTCTTTCTGAGTCTGCATCGTTCCACAGACTTATTTCTACGTGTCTTCATAATTCAAAGTTCACATCAGACAAATGGTTATGAGCTTCTCCGCAGCTCTCTGGTCTTCAGCCCAGACCGAGCCAGTCTGAGCTGCCCTCCAGGAGTCCCTCCTTTCATGAGTGCCTATTTCTTCTTTTGTAAAAAAAGTAAGAGTGTTTGGGCCAGATTTTCACTTCTGGCACCTCATATCGATTCTCAGGATTGGACTCTGCTTTTAGAAAGCATCACACATCTGGGGTTGGTGCACGGGTATCCAGGCTCTCACCATCCCCGAGTGGAGAACCTCAGGTAACTTGCATTTATTTCTCTACCCAAACATTAACAAAAGCCTCTCCTTTGTATCTCTGTTCCTCAGCAAGGAGAAAGGTTTTGACCAATGTCGCATCCATTCACTGGGAGATTTTAGCCTTTTGTTTGGGGGTCTCTCTGATTACTGTTCTGCAGCAAGGAGTATTTGGGTTAACTTAATTGAACTCTGACTGAAACTGTTAATTTCAGTCAATCTCTTAGTTCAGTAATTTCATTGTGTATTTAAAAAGATCAGCACAACATTTTTTTCAAGTCATGAACAAAACTTGAGGTATGGGGTAGAAAATCTTCAGTAAAAACTGGAGATTTCTTCATAAAGATATTTCCCTCAAAAGCTGGAGTCACCATCTAGTTCAAGTCTCCAGCCAGAATAAATACACCAAAAACCAAAGCAAGGCAGAGAATAACAGGTTCAGCCTGCAGTGCCCCCCTGGCCCAAGTAAATTGAGTTTTGCAGTGAGATTTTGTCACCAAAAAGTTGGTTTCACTTGTTTTATTTTACTGCTCTGGGAAGACATCCAGGAGTAAGACCACTGAAGGGCACGATGGAAAACTCCCGTGTCTTGTCTCCATGTTAAGGCACTGTGGCAGCCTGTGGGGTTGTAATGCTGCTGCAGAATGTGATAAGATGAACTCTCTGAAATATTGGCATTGCCTGCCCTCTCTTCCTGAGAAAATGGTTGCTCAGACAGGACTATGCTTTTCTCACCAAACTCCATCCCGCTTGGGAATGGCAACACCACGCAAGGCTGCCCGTAGGCCTACATCCTCTGAAGCTGGGCTGCACCACCACCCTCTGCTGTCAGAAACACGATTTCTAATCACATATATGAGCTTTCAGGGGTTTGAGATGCTCTCCATGCATGAGAATTCTAGTTGGAAGTATAGAAATGAGTCTACAGTATTTCTACGGGGCATCTGTACGTTATGGCTTTGTTCTACAAACTCCATTTGACCAGGTTTTCAGTTTCAGAATAAGACAAAAATCCTACTCTGAGACCCTTCTTCCCCATGCCTGTTTCAAGAAGCCTGTTTCAAAGCAAGAAGCTCATTAACTGTTCAAAAAGAAGTTTTACCGTGGCTAAAGCCATTTCCCCTTGCTGGATGGACAATTCTGGCTGAAGTTTTCCAAATTAATACAGCACAACCCAGGTTCATGCTCAGGGAAATTTCAGTCTAAGCAGATAACAGATGGTAGAGTTATAAACAACTGAGAACTGAGTCTTTTAGTAGAAACTAACAGAAGACCTTAATAAGAGGTCGTGCTAACATGTCTGCTCATAAAACTTAACTTTTACGTGGCATATTCTTATTTCAAAGTGGACATATGAATAGTTATCATAAAATTGTGTACTTTCATAACTTTATGGTTTTCATCACCTATTTTAATAGCTCTGAGATAGTCCATGCTACACTTTCATATGGTATGAGCTTATGAAAATAGTGATAGAATCTCATACTATAAATCATTTGCAAAGGAAAGGAATATTATTGTGGGAGGTTTTCTAAGAAAAGAGTCTATAGACATGCATATTCATTTAGGTTATTTAAGAATATATAAATATTTACATTGGCCTTTAGTATTAAAATGTTTTAGCGTTATTTAAAACGTAAAAATACAATGATAGGGGGAAATCCAGAGACCGCTTTTCAAGGAAGCAGTGCCGAGGGTAGGCTGTGGCTGCAGAGGACAGGAGAAGTGAGGGCTAGAGTCCCAAGCAGAGAAATTACACATGCACAAGCCAACCCCACAATTATCTGCAAGTATGAGCTGGAGCTGTGGTTCCAGCCACAGCCACTCACTTGCCTTGAAAATACCAGAAAGGTCACCTTCTGTGTGCTTTCGATACGAGCCATCATTTTGATCACACAGTGCCTAGGACAGGTTGATAGGTCTCGGGATACTCATGGTGTGGTCGTGCATGGGTCCATGCTGGACCATAACCTGAGGTGCTGCAGCCACTCCAATCTCAGTGGCAAGGTCAACCCCCCTGCCAGTGACAAGGAGATTATTTATGACAAGTGTTTGAGATCCTGCCATGCAAATGGCAAAGGACTGAGAAGGGAGAAGCTTCCAAAGCCCTGAAATGTATTTTTCTAAAAAAGACAGGATTTTGTTTAACTTTTCTGAATTGTGGCTTATTGCCCACAAAACAAAACGTTAACAAGATAAACTTGTAATTTAAATTACTAGTACTTCCAGGATACTTAAAAATGTATATTCTTTTCATCTATCCTGATGATTAAAAATGCCTTTGGGATCATGCCTAGAATAATGTTTCACAGCATGGAGGCCAATAAAGAGTCTTTCTGCTAAAAACTTGGATCAGATACACTGTTACTGTTCCCACCTCTTAATCAATTAAAAATATATATCATAACAGCATATGCCTTGTAAGAAGGAAAACACAGAAGTTATTCTCCTCTCTGAGAACACAAATAACCGCTACTCAGTTTAATGGGACATATATATGTACACCAAATGAAAAATATCTTCCAGAATATGAAGGACTCGTGTGTATCTGTAAATTATTACATGGTTAGGTGCGGGCTGGCTTTTCGCCATGCTAGACTCAATGCACCCAGTTTTGCCTTGTCTTGGAAGCTGAACAGTCCCGGGCCTGGCTAGCATTTCATGCAGAGACCATCTGGGAATTCAGCATGCCATGAGCACAAGCCAAGGAGTCACAAGGTGGTGAATATTAGGCCATGGAAGCTGGATGAGTGGAAAGATTTCATTCAGCTCTCTCAATACTGCTGAACCAGTGAATGAGAATTTCACCATTGCTCTCCTGCCTCTCCCTGCCTTCCCCCAGTAAGGCAATATTGATTTTGATGGGAAGGATGCTGGAAGCATCCAAAGGGAAGGATAAAAAATATCTATAAATGTAGCATTAAATTAGAAAGGAAGTGAAGAAAATCTGAATAATATAAGTGGGGTTTGATCACTCAAAGTCCGGTGAAATCTGTCAGAAGAAACAGATTAAATCTATTTGCAGAAATCTGAAGGTTTTTTTTATTCACTCACCCAAATCTAATGGGAGGTATTTTCTTTAACGAAGTAAACAAAAAGCCCTACGGCTGAACACACTAAATCTGTGTGCTTGTATGCGCTGTGACTGGTACCAAACAAAACAGGAAGAAACTTTCAATTTGCAAGCACATATATGTGTAAGTTGGACCTCACAGCTATATTGTAAATTACAGGGATGCTTTTCACAGTCAAAACATTCAATATTATGCTTCTAATTGAGAGATGTAGCTAATGCCTGCAGCTATTGCACAAAGCACTGAAGAAATCTAAAAACTAGTGTGAGTTTTAGCAGGAGGGCATGAGGAGGGAACTTCAGCAAGTCCATTTCTTTGAGGCTCAGCCATGAGAAACAAGACATCCTCAAAGCATCAAGAGCATTGGCAATAGTCAAGACATGGTCTTGGGGAGTCAGATCTTTTGATCTTTTGCTTTTTTTCTTTTTTGCTTTGCTTTTGATTTTTTTTTTGCTTTTCTATCTCTTCTTCCTACGAAGAACTGAAGAGTATTTAAAATGTTAGTTAAATACAATTAGAGAAAGATTATTAGTACTTACTAGTACTTGCTTAGAAAACATTTGATAACTTAATGATGCCTAGAATTTGTCTTACTTATACTTGAGAAACTTTCATGTCATTTTTTAAAGGAAAAAAATTGAAAATTTTAATGTCATGAGTATAAGCATGATAAAAAAGGAAGAGAACGTGGTGAGAACAGATGTTTTGTAAATAAAACAAGCCATTGATGGCAAATTGCTAGTCATCATCATGCTAATTCTTCTTCCCTGAGCTGCCAGCATCTATAAATCTATTATATATATAATCTACCTATATTCTAGCATACATCTACCCAGAAATGGAAGGAGAAAAGCTGCCTGAACTACTGATACATCACTGGAATCAAAGGTCCCAATTCTCCTCCCAACATTATACCATAACTCCTTGGTTACAGCTATGCAAAGTGGACACGTGGATAACTAAACGAGAATAGCAGCATTTGACAACAATTTACGGGGGTGTAAAATTTCTGTGCTGTGTTCTGGACAACAAAGAACCACAGGAACTATAATCTGTTATCTGAAACTTCACTATCTGCAAACGCAGACAGATACAAGCAAATCCTTCATTGCAAGCAGCAACGGGCTTGCTGTCATTAATCACTACAAGGAGGCTATTGAAGACAGACTCTGGGATGGATTTCAGTGGCAGCCTGCAACTTTATTAGCTCAACATTTCCAAGCATTTAAGTGGATTCAGTGTAGGAGTTAAGGGACTCCCACCATACAAATTTTAATTCATGGTTGACTGTCCTCAGCCTACCTATAGAAACCAGGTTCAGACACCTGACATCTTCTCACCTTAAAGAGAAAGATAGCATGGAGAGGGTAATCAACTTGCAGGGGCTCTGGGTCTCCTTTTCAGCAGTCTACCAGCAAAATCCCAACTCTTCACTTCTGGAAGCTCATACTGCAAACTCCTATCCATGCTAGATAGCAGCTCCAACTCTCCAAGTAATTATTGCACTAAAAATAACAAAGGCATAAAATGTACTTAATATTTATACCCTAGTCCTATGCCATATTTATTGATATAAGGACATATGAGTGCAAAAACAGACAAATAAGACATAAAAATACTTCTCTGTCCTCAGTTTTAATCTAATAGGAAAATACGCTATTCTGACTTCAAAAGAGGCAGCCTATTAAATCTGACAACTCCTGAAAACATGGTTCCTGGGTGATAACTAGAGGTCAAGAATGGAGATACGGTTTAAACGAATCAGAGTTCCCAATTGCAGCACACATCATGTCACATAACCTCAGGAAGCACCATCTAGCCTCCAAAACTGTGTTTGTCTAATGGCGAGAAACCTTTTAATTTCTACATAAGATTTATTCACTAGCAGTCTATACCCCACTTGACCCAACACTGTCTGTTGTCTTAAATAGCTCTTCTTCCTCTGGCATTTGTCTCCAAACCCCTCACAGATGTTAACTGTGTCCGTGACAGAGGGAAAACCAGGTCCTACCATCTCCTAGCCCAGCCAGTGGCAGAAAAAGCCAATGTAAAAAGGAGGGAAAGCCCTTTTTCTGCCCTGTCCTGCCTACAACAAGCTGTTCACGAAGGCTCTGATCACAGTTCTCATTTCTTCACTGGGCAAAACCACAGTGTAACATGTTCATTAGGCATGAAACAAAGAAACACTCCCTCTCTAGGAATTAACAGAATTTGACAGTAAATAAATCCTGTTGAATACACTCGAAGTGATAGCCAAGGCAAAGAGCTTTGGAAAGCTGAATTAAAATGGGTAAAGGGAAAAACAGTATTTTGGGAGCCATGAGATGTGAGGAAAATATTGGAAAGCTTTTGTGACCTAGATACACCTTCCACTTCCCTGCTATTGATCAGCAGATTGAACACATGCATTTCAACACGATGACGTGATCTGGAGTAACGCAGGCTCTCAAAAGAGCCATGGTCCCAGTATATCCAGGAGGTCAGCACTGGGTGCAGTGGACCACAAACACATCCACTAATGCACAGGGTGCATTTCTTCTTGCACAGAAAAGACAAAAAATGCATTCTCTGAATCACAAGGAGGAAGAGGAGTCACCCAAACTAAAAAAGAAATTCAATTTTAAAGATATGTCATATGGATTTGAACCATTGGCTGAAGACTGTATCCGAGGGCCCAAATGCCTGTGCCACTGGCATCCCCCTCTGTGGAGCAGGAAGAGCTGGAGCTGAAGGGCTGGAAACACAAAACAGGGCTATCAGCTCACTGAAGGTTTGTCTTGGCATTTGTTTTTACAGATTTACAGATGCAACAAATGTTCTGTTTAAAATATCCACCCAGCTGCTTTTTATCACCTTCAGGCAATTTAGCACACGCTGGTGCCCTTCCCTCCAAGACAGCCAGTGGCAAACAGGGGGTGGCCCTGCCAGGTGACAAAGAACGGCCGAAAGGCAGCAGCAGGCAGCCCCCTGGGCTCTACTGGGGACAGAACGGGGCTGGGAGGAGGGGGCTTGGCCCTGTTCTCCCCAGGGTGGCAGAAGATCCTCACAGAGGAGAGTCCAGCACGCTGAGGGGTCTGCATCAGCCCTGGCACAGGAGGGCAGGGGGCCAGGGCAGTGTCTGGAGCAGGTCACAGCCAGCTTGGTGCTTGGCACGAGGGAGGTGACAACCTCTGCGGTCTGGGAACAAGCTGCCCAACTCAGCCCAGCAAGGATCCCACTGCAACAAGGGGCTACTGGAAAAGGGCAGAGCTGGCTGGAGCAGCCAGGAGAACAGCCCAGATCCTGGATTGCTGACACCCAGCAGAGACGAGCAAGGAGCAGCATGGGTGCTGCCAGGGGCTGCCACCCTGCGCCAAGCTGAGCCCTCGTGCTTTCCCTCAGGAGGAGAAACCAGCCTGGCGTCCCATGTCCTGGCATAAGCAAATGTCCTGGGCACGGAGAGGGGCCGGGGCTTAGCGCTGTGTGGGCCTGGCCCTGATGCTATTCTGTACCTTCCGCATCATCCCTGGGGACATGGTTTCAGGAGGAAACGCTGAGCACCCCACTGGAAATGCACCATTTCACCTCCCTCTCTGCAGCAGGAGGGTCTCGGGATCAGCCCCTGCATACCCAGTCTCTGCTTTTGTCTCTCCCTTACCAGAAGGGGTGGCAGGAAAGGAGAGTGGCTTATTTGGGGTTTAATTTCCTGCTGGTGTTAAATCACCACAGCAAGGCAGGCTGCAAATCCCTGACCATTTTGCAAGTCTTCAGCAGTTTAGTGCCCTGGCAATTGTCTGCTTACTACAGCCACACATCCTAGTCCAGGTTACTGCTGGAGAATTAGAAGTGTAAAAACAGAAATGTTACTTTAGAGAGATTTGCTGTTAATTCTCTGCCAGAGGAGGGCTCCTTTGTCAAACTTTTATGCACTTGGAGAAATAGTGGCTAGTGGAGCAATTAACCCATTACAGAGGGCAATGGGCCAGAAGCTCTGACCTACAGTGGATAAAAAAAAATTTTTTCCCACTGGGTCCCAGGCCAGGTTATGCCCACAGGCCATGCTTGGCAGGCACCAAGCACAGGCTGTCCGGAGGCAAAGCTGCTGGTAGACAAGAGCCACTGCCAGGAACTGCTGGTATGATCCATGCAAAGGGCTGTGCAAGCTCCTTTGGGTTTGCGGACATCAGTAGCCAGCACACCACGGTGATGGCTCAGACATCTGAAATTACTTCAATTCTTGGATACACTGATGTGCTGGAAGGAAAAAAAGAGTGAATTATACGAATGAAAATAATGGCTGTTACTGAGCACCTGCTGCAGGCAACAGTGGAAATCCAGCTCTTTCTGTACATGGTGATATCTGGGTTCTTGTATGAGAACAAGATTGCTGTTCAGCACTAGAACATCACAGGCTGAAGCAAGGAATGAGCTGCACGCAGGAGCATCACTAAGGCTGCACAGGAGGTGCAGCTAGCGAATAATCAGATGGGGGAGACAGCGTCCCAAAACCTCCGACAGCAACAGAGCAGGAAGGTGCTGAGGCAGCCTGGCCAGTACAAGCTAGAGACTGACTTAACAGAAGCCTTGGTGCAAGGCAGTGATAGGAAGAAATCAGCACAGCTGTGGTAACACCAACACCGCACCAGTGCATCCTCCGGGAATAACGGGGAGCTTGTCAAGGTATGGTCAAATGCAACATCGGATTGATGTTAGACTAAGGAGTGTTCCTGGCAGGCAGCTTCCAGTTTTAATTCCCTGAACACCAGGTAAGAGTGAAGCTAAGTAATATTCTCAAGGTTAGTCTAACTGGACAACATGCCTAGTCCTGGACATCCCTACCTGCACACCCTCAAAAGCCCAAGAGAGACATAAAAACATGCACTGGCTGCATGAGATGTAATGCACAGGCAAGTCAAACACATGGATAAAGTATTAGGAGCAAGACATTTCAACAGTTTTAATTTGTACAATCTCAGGTAAGGATGGAATCAAAGGACCAAGAAAATAAACTGCATCTTTGGATCACTTCAGTCCTTCAGAGTGTCCTCTGAACCCGGAACAAATCAGGCACCATTTAGAAATACTGAAGGATCAACAGAGTTTTTTAAATTAAAGAACTAAGGAGATTCAGTTCAAGGTCTTGTTTCTGAGTACTAAAAAAGCCTTCACCTATTTCATAAGACACATTAAGAATGACAAAGATCTTCAAGCTTTTAAAGACTTAAACCTCACGAAACAATTAGTAGCCTGTAAGGAGCTGTATCCTGAGCATAACATCAGTGAGGACTGGCTAAGAGTTTCAGAGCACCACCAGAAAGAGCACAAAACAAAGAAAGAAACCAGCAAAACCACAGGCTTCTGCACAGAAGACACCACATCTACAAAACCTTTGAGCACATTATCAAAACCAGCAGCACCATCTTGTTATTTAAGAAAACAATTTTTTTAGACAAAGGAAGAAGAAAAGCTGATGAGTAAAGCAAATGAACAGTTTCTGAGGCATGTTTTGTTCAGGTTTTCAATACCACCCCTCAATTTGCAGGAGTTTGCAATGCCCCAAAATCTCCTGGTGACATCCAAAACTGGTGAGGCTGGTAGGTGTTCTTTGATGAGTTTCACACAGATTAAATGAGGGTTGCTACAGAACTGAAGAGTTCAATTGTTGTGGAAGTCCTCAAATCCTCTCATTTACATTTACTCAATAAGGAATTCAGTGTACACAGGCTCAAAACAGCCTGTAGCAACTCCTTATCAAGCAGAGCCTAGCAAGACATCCATGGAGTTGGATTCACAAACTGGCTGGATAAACATTCTGAGCTCAAGAGAAAACAAAAGGAGAACATGACTGCTGTTTGCAGGGCACAAGTGTGCACAGGCTCCCTCTGGTTTCCCTGCACTGGACAAGACTGACCTGAGGATCCTATTTACTTCTTATGTACAACAATGTCTATCAAAGGAGACCCCAGTTTAAATACAGTTCAAGAGAGTAACCACCTGGAGTTCATGCAGATTAATTTCAAGGACTTAAAAAATCACCCCTTTCTTGTGTATGACTTGTCTGAAAATAGGTAACAGCAGAGCTGCTGAGGCATGGAAAGGAGATTGTTACAGACACATCGATGAAATCCATGTTGCTGTGGCTCAGCCCATGGTGCCGCAGCTGTGGTGATACAGTGTGAAAGCAGGAACTTCACCACTGTTGTTACATCTTCCTCACTCGGACTTCTTTCTTTCTGGAGAAAAGTATAACATGTTTCTGACACAATGAAAATCTATTCTGCTTTGATATGTTTAATTTATATATTTGCAGGCAATAACGGAGCAGGAATACACAGAATTCCTATTTTTTAATTTAGAAAAAATCTGACAAGGACACATAATAAGAAGATCTGGGGAGTAATTTGTCTCTGTAACCTAATTTGTGCAAGTTTCAGCCAAGGACGTTTATCATTTGCTTTCTACCTCCTCCAGGAAACAGGCAGGGGAAAGCAGAGCAATAAGTAACGCCTTGCAGAGCACGCCATCGGTTAGGCAGGAAGAGGCATCCTTCCTTCCTCTTTAGGGCAACATAAACTGCTCCATTTTAACTAGCGCTTTTTTTTTTTTTGTTTTGCTGAATACTGATTTCCTTGCTACAACATTCAAGTAAGGACCAAGACCGATCAAAAACGACAAGACAGCAACAAACAAAAGACAAGGAAGAGAGGCAACTGCTCTGACAGATCCAGTTCATTTACTGATGTCTATCTCTGTTAGGGTCACAGGACACTCCGTTTCAACAGCATTAAAACTTCATTTTAAAAAGCCACATTTTGCTGAAGAAAGAAAATCAATTTTTACTCTGTAATATGCACAGCCATCAGGCTATCGCTGCTAAACAATTTTTTCAATTACTATTAATTATCAGAAGAAAAGAATTTTAGTAGAACTTCAATGAGAAACCTGTAAAAGCAGTTTGAGTGCCCAAAGGTTGCATCATAACGGCTACACAGAAAGGGGACAAAGAGGGAAGACAGAACAGGAAACAACACTCTGGCATTTCCTAATTCCTGAGCAGTTGACTTTACAACCCCCGCTTATTTTTGTATATAACTTCCTAATGGAAATTTCCTTCGTGGAAAGGATAGGCGGCATCCCACAACCCCTCTCCTCCCAACCCACCTGGCCCAAAAACATGGGATGCTCTGGGGTGCTGTCCCAGCCCGTCCAGAGACCTCAGCTCCATGGCATCCTCTAAGGCTGGGAAGAACAAGGACTCCAATCAGGTCAAATCCTCGGGACACTGGAGCACAAAAGCCCAAACACACACAAGCTGTAACTGCCCTGAGGATCATGGCTCAGCTAAACTCCCACACATTTTCTCAGGAGCAGCTAGAAGTGTCTTTCCAGATACTGTTGTTCTCCCAAAGACTGGACTGTGACACTGCTACAGAAAAAAATCAGCTTTTCTGTAAGGATTGGAAATTTTTTTCTTTATTTGCTTCTTAACATGAGCCAAACAAACAAATTTCTTTCTCTTCTTTTTAGAGAAATCTGAAGTCTTTCAGCTGAAGTTTTCCATTGCAAATTCTGCCTCAGGCTTAATATTTCTTTGGAAAGTTTCAGTCCCAGTAGTTAAAGTTTGGCTGAGGTATAAGCATGGCCACATAATGGAAAGATTCAGAAAGCTTAAGTTATAGGCAGTAAGACTAGCTCAGCCACTAAAACACATATAAACACTCATATATCTGGCAAACTTCCTCAAATTATGGAAGATGCATAGCTAATGACTGAACTTCCAAATAAATACATGATGTCCAAAACTTACTCATGGGAGTAGCTTCTTTAGCATTACTCACGTCTGTGCAGTGTCAGCATATCTAAGTCAAAAGAAACATTTTTTTAAAAGCAAGGCTAACTCTTGGGGGGAAAAAAAAGGATTGTTGCGCCTATTTGTTTAATATATTTAGGTTATTTGATAAATTAGGGTGCAGAAACATGGCAAAACATCATAGCATACTGTCATTTCATTTTGAAAGGGGAGAGCATTTCTCTCATTTTTTTCACTGTTCTGCATATATAACTTGTATAATCAATAGAATAACAAGGTGTAAATAAATGTGTGATCTGCTGCTGGGTCTGCTGCTACAACCACCAATAAGATATGGATTCACACAGGACTGCCTGGCCACAGGCTGGAGCTGAACCTCCAGCTCGTGCCTGTGGTGGCTGTACCCTGCACCCATCAGCCTTGCAGTGACAACTTGAGCTCCGCTGGAAACCTGCAGTTTTCCCTCACATGACACCAAGACACACGCATGGATTTTTTTTGCTCTTCCCTTGTTCAGAAGAAACCTCTATTGACACTTCCACAATATTCCTTCACATACCTTAATCCTCCTTCCTCACCTGGAGTAGTTCCCAGGCAATGTGGAATACAAAGTCAGGACAAGAGGAAAGACAAATTATCACAAGGAATTGCATCTAAGAACCTCTGGGATAAAATCACCTGGCTTTGCACACGGCTCCACAGTTACTTAAATAAGCCTTATCTGCTGCACTGGTGGTGGAACAGTCCTACTGTGAAACAACAGTATTTCAGCTTTATGTGCTTATCATCCTTGTTGTTCTCAAATTGACCTAGACAGGTAAGTATTACAGCTCAACTTGTAGATGGATTTTCATGCAGATCCCACTGTGATCAAGTACAGTCAGTTTGATTTTCAACAACCCTGCCAGATGAAAACTTACAGCCCGCCTTGAAACAAAGATGAATGGGACTATCTTTGATGCTGCAAGCCCAGTAGGAGGGAAAGTAGATAAAAGGTGTTTATATGCCATCTTCTGCCATTAAAATAATGCACAATGCAAAGTCAAAGTAAGCATTTCAGTTTTAGTAAAATCAGCAGTAGCCTGCAGAAATCTGACAGGAAAAGGTAGACCTCTTGCAAAGAGCACATAGAAGCAGACTTCCCATTTGCTTCTCTAAAAAAAAGAATCGGTCTAGTAGTTGATTTTCACAAGTAGACACAGACAGTTATAATAAAATCAGTCCTTTACCATGCCAGAAGTGGTAACAATTTTAAAATGAGAATGGAGCCCACAAGCAGCAAACATCTTGTCAATTGTGCCTTGGAATTTATAAAATTAAATCAAAATACTGGTAAACTCATTAAGTGGTTATCTTAGTATTTGTGCTGCCAAACGCTTTGCTTTATAAGATACTTTCGGAATAATATGGAATTTATAAGACCTTTAACTTGCCTGCAAAAGATTTTAGAATTCTAGCAAAAGGAAAGACTCAGAACCAGGGAAAAAAAAAATCTCATTCTCATGACTTTATCTTATGATTTGGCCAAGATACAACGCTACAAACATTCCCATCAGTCACATTCTCAACAAAAATGGTGGCGACACACCAAAAATAACTGCACATTTCAACCAAAGGCCAGGACAAGAGACTCCTGTGGGAGCAGCTGCAAGCCGGGAGGGTGACGGGGGAGCAGGGGGTGCGCAGCCCAGTCTGACACCGGGGAGCCCTTCTCCACACCCGAAAGAGCGGCTGTGGTCCTGGACGGGACTCGCGCGGTTAGCCCTGTAACTCAAGCTGTGGTGCCCGGCTAGAGGTTCAGATTTCAGATCCTGCTAACGAGGAATGCTGCTGCTGCCGTGGCTGGGAATTCCACTTGAGGGGGGGGGAGAGAGAGAGAGAGAGAGAGAGAGTGCGATTGTTTTCACCTTTAGAAAACCCAGCCTACAATGAAAGGTACGGAAGAGTTAGGATGCTGGCATACTACTGCTTGTGTGGTTTTCATTTAGTTGTTTTTGTGCGCACCCTGTAAGACAGTCTTTAATTGCACAATCACGGATAGGATTTGCTGGGTTGGTTTTTTTCTTTTTCCGCAAGGCTTGATTCGGTAGTCATTAAACAGCTAAAGCATGAATCAGGTTTGCGTCATGAATTAGGTTATTTTGGGGAAAATATTTATCTCATTGAGACTCTGGGTTAAATTTAGCTGTGGATAGGTAACTCCCAGTTTTCTGTCATCCTTAGTTTCCCAAAAGGTGTTTTCTGAACTCCTGGTGAATACCACAACCGGTATTCCTGGTTCGTTCGCTGCATTCACGACACTGGATGTACGGAAGGAGCCGAGGGTGTGTTTGGGGAGGGTCCGCAGAAAAGCGGGAGAAGGAAAGCGAGTGGGAGGCAGCTGACCTGCACCAGCTCCTGCCGGAGAGCCAAAGTGCCCACAAGCAGCCTCTTCGGGAGCCCGGGCTGCTCGGGGACAGGCGGGGACGGGGCGGAAAGTTCCCGCATGTGTGTTTTTAAGCCCGTGGATCGAAACGACGGCGCGGTCCCCGCAGGAGACGCCCCCGAGCCGCCGCAGCCTCTCCGGCCTTTGAAGCCGGTTGTTGCGGTTCGAGCCCGGTTTCCCGCAGGAAAGGAGCCAAGCGCTCCCGCGCCGCCCGCCGCTGCCCGGAGCTCCCACGCGTGGGTGGCTCCATCCTCGGAAAACGGCGCCCGCACCTGTAGTGACACGATGCTCCTGTAAGAGACGGGCGAAGGCCGGGGCTGCGCTACTCCGGGGCAGGGGCAGGCGGTGCCACCCCCCCGTCACCCCGCGAGGGGCTGAGCGGGGGCCGGGAGAGCAGGGGATGGAGCTGGCACAGCAGGCGGGCTCGTAAGGAGCCTGGTCTGGAGAAGGAACACGTAGGACGGGGTCCTGATAGGATAACTTGTGTTCCCGAAGGACGGCTACAGAAACGTGTCCTGCCTACTCTGTGCCCGCGTACCGCAGGGGTCTCGGCATCCCTCCGGAGCATCCCTCCGGAGTGCCAGGCTCCCTCGCAGCCCGGGGAGACTCCTGCCTGCCCGAGAAACTCACAAATCTCTTGTAGGCCCTTCCCTTAAGGCATGGTTCATTAACACACAAAGTAACACCAAACAAAGCTTTTTCCTCTGACCAAACAGTCGACACAGCCAGTGGGCTTTCCCTTCGCACCCCTCTCTGCTTAGAAAAAGGCCACGCTCCTTCCCTTGCACCCACCCCCTCGGAAGAGACGGGGAGGCGGGCGGCTTAACCCTTCCCTGCCTTCTCCACCCCTGGAAACTTTAATAAAATACCAGGGCCTCTAATCACTCAGCTTAGTTATATCGCTGAATGAGGAAAGTAAGTGATCCGCTCATTGGGGAAGGGTTTTCTACTAAGACACAGATGAAAAATTCCTGCTCTGAGTTTGTTGTGTTGATCTGTATTTATTGGTAACTTGACTGCCTAAATAAGAGCATATAAATGCACATCATTAATACCTAAGAGGTCTTATAACAGGACTCACACCTTGCATGTGCCTGATTACTAATACTTACAGGATCCTACAAAAAGACATTTGGAAAATCAACCACATTTTCCCAGTACTACTTACTTTTGTCCTGGGAACTAAAGGAAAATTTCAGTGACAGCTACATTAGTTAAAACCAAAGAATAACTGGGTAAGTGTAGAGCTGTCCCTCTTTGCAGCTAATAGAGTTAGACATTCATGTAAACAGCTATGAATCTTACTGTGGGGATGTTTTTATGGGGCAAAAAAAAGGGGGGTTACAAGAAGGCAGGAAAAAAACCTGTCCCATGTATACCAGAGAAAATGCACTTTTGCCCCCCTGTAGTGCTCATTTGAAAATCAGTATGTTTCATTTTGTTAGAAAAGGAGAAGATGTCAGTTGCTGTGAGCCCAAGATGTGATCTGTGAGCTCCAGGGTGGCATTTTAAAACAGAAGATGTAATCAAAATCTGCGTATTTGCCAGGTACTGGCACTCAAATTTCCCAAGGTGATTTTCTTTTCAGTACAAAGTGCATCAATATATTTCCCTCTCTGTAAAATACCTGGGGTACCTAGAGCACTAGGGTTTTTTCAAGTCTAATTGATATTTAGATTGACCAAGAGCTGTCTGGAGATGTTTTCATTAACATTTTTGTTTGACTAGGCTGAAAAAGGGTTAAAAGTAACTATAGTCTCACAGTCAACAGAAAGCTATTGAAATGTTTGATTATCCCTGCAGCAAAGGAAAGAGGATAGTAATACAACAGCAACCTCTCTTGGGGTAAAGTCAAGATTTAATAACCTAGGACCAAAGCAATTGTTCAAATCAAGCAAAAGGAAGCTCAAAATATTTTCGAGTACAATCTATTTCATTGTGTTTATTTTGATCAAGATGCCCTCAGATAAATAGTCCTCTTCCACGGAAGGCAATAGAAATGTCACCATTGACTCCAGGGAGATCAGGATTGATGCCTGGACATCATGTGGGAACATTAATTTAATATTCCACAAAATAGTGCAGTTAAAGAGTCAATATCTGCTGTCCGTTCTCCTCCTGTTTTGCCAGATTTTTTTTATTATTACTATTTAATCAAATCACTGTCCTAGAATTTAGTGATGGAAAAGATCCAGCAGATTAAGCAATCGTACCTCCTTTGAATGTGCTGTTTCTTTCTGTGGTTTTTGCCGATGTCTCATGAGCGCAATTTTTAAATGTCCCAGGTGATAAGGGCTCCTTAAAGAGCCTTGCTGCATGTTGTAATGGATCTCTGACTATGATCAAATCCTGCTGTTTCTTGCTATGCAGGAAGTCTTTCCAAATTAGTCTAACACCAAGGCCGAGCACTGTGACTAATAGGCATAACTGCACTGTTCATGCTATCTGTAAGGCAGGTTCAGCAGGGAGAATATCAGCACCGAGAACGTGCTCGTTATTCCATGGATAAGGGGCAAACTCCTCAAGGAAAAAAAAAAAAAGACAAGGGCATGGATCTGAGACTTTAAGCCTGAACATAAATAATAATGCAAAGATGCTGTGCTCCAGAGGTGCTTTGTCAGTAACAACTCCAGATACACCGAAGGAAAATAAAAAACTCAACAGCAGCCTCAGGGGAAGGTACCCATGCTTCTTGCTTCACATGCTTCTTGACCTGTCACTGGGTTTGGACTAAACAGAAGAAACTGTGACCCTCAGTGTTCAATTCTATGAATCTACAAAAATACATTTTGTTCAAGATTGGCCATTAGATTTCACCCAATAACTTGTGTCTGACAAAAGCATAATTTCCAGGAAGGTTTAAAACCAGCAATAACAGTGAATTGGCCATTTCCCTGGGCAGCATCCTACAAATGTGCGCTTTCCTCACACATGAATTTGTCTTGCTCCAGTTTCTAGCTATTTTCTGAGACTATTCCTTTCCCCAGTAGGTTAAAGAGAGCTTCTACACCTCATATTTCCACCTCTTGAGGGTATTTCCTGTTGTAATCCAGTCCCTTAAGAAATTATATGCTCCAATATATGCATCTTGTACGACATTTTTGGGTTTCAAACCGTACAGCTGGGAGAGGATAGTTTCTTTGCCATGTTCTTCAAAATTTCAATACCCCTTAAAAAATGAGAGTGCAACAGGACATCATTATTCTGCCTGGCTATAAAGTTGAAGGAATGGCTTGTATGGGAAAAATAGGAGTAAAAGTATAAACTGAGCAGCTGTGAGAGAAAGATCACAGGAGCCTGTTGGCTGAAGATGAAGTTTTTATTTTGTTGGATGTTCAGACAGAATTTGTTGTTACCTCTTTGAATAAATATTGATGAAAAGCTTTCTCATATTCTTCCTAATGCTGGCTTTCAAGATGTCAAGAAAATAAGATATTCTTAAAGAGCAAAGAAAATTTCTGAAGTCCGTTTGCAAGAAAGTCAGGAGTGCCCTGTCCTTTAGTGAGACACAAAAGAAACCCATCGCAGACCCTTCTCTGTGATGCCTTGTGGATGGTGGGTGGGAGACCTGCAGCCTGTAGACCAGCCTGCCTGGGCAGCTGTGGCCAAAGCTGTGCCCTGAGAAGTTCCAAGGGACAGGGAGGTCCCCAGGGCTGGAGGGGCCTCCAGGGGTTCCTTGAGATCCTGGTGACAGGAGCCATGGGTTAACCTGTCCAGAGGCACCCAAGTGATCGTGGGTCCATAGGTAGATCACTGGAAGGGAAAGTGCACCTGAAAAATTAATATAAACCTCCTTCCCAGTTTAAACCAGACATTGGTTGCCAGCGTGTGGTTCTTATTCAGATTTCACTGCTGGGAAACTATTAATCTCTACAGTCATGTCCATTTACTGTGACACTTGTTTCAGCTCCGGACAAAGAATGTGTTTGATAAAATGAGGGCAATATCTTTTTCGTTTATAGAGGCAATTAGCTACACACTCTCTGTTGTCAGAGCGACACAGCATCAATCACGGGCAGAGATCGGTTTCTTTAAAAGTTAAATTTCCTGCTGTTGGCCCTGCCAGTGTGTTAGTCACATGCATTATGTTTACTTTGGGGAGGAAAATGTGTTTCATTCTATCAAGGGGAACAAAATGCTTTGGATGAGGGCTTCTTTCTCAAGGGAAGACAGAATATGCTGATGCTTTAGATAAAAAGGGGAGATAAGGTACCTGATTTGCTGCTGCCGCTTTAATCGCGGTTATTATGGTTTATTGTGACACGGTCCGCTGAAGTCTATGGGGTTGTTGCTTTCTCATGGCACATCTTACCCCTTCAGGATTTTACAGTCACCCACCTTAACAGTAGATTGATCAATAAATCGCCGTGTACTATTTTTGATTCAGTTGTGTGTGAACCCCGGGGTGAAATACCGCTTCCCCCCTCCAGCATTTGGGTCTCTTGGGTAATTTCGCGGGGTGCAGATTTTTGCCTTTATTTCCAAGCTTCCAGCTTTACCCTTCCTGAAAGCCTACCAGCAAGCTAAACACATAAATGCTAAATTTTGGGGATCTTCTCTGACCGAGTGAGCCCCAGCGCTAATTTCTTAGCTAATCCGCGCAAACTTCAAGCTCAAAACCAAAAAATCAGGCGGCGAAGCGTAGAGGACATGACGGTCCCTTCCTCGCCTTGTTTCAGAGCCCGGCTGGGCTACTGAGCTCCCAACAGCCGGCGGGGCAGGTCGCGGCCGCGGCGCGCAGCGCCAGCCGCCATCCCGCGGCTCCTCTGTACGGGGAGCGGGGACGGAAGGGGAGCGCAGGAAGCTGATTTGATTTTGGAAACATTTCACTGCTATTCCGGCCGGCTCGGTGTAGGCTCGGGATCTCCGCGCGGGCGCTGCGCGGTGGAGCCGCCCCGCCGCTACCGCCGTGCGCGGCGTTCACAAATCACTGCTTAAAAACACGAGAGGGAAACCTCGTCGTGCTTAATGGCCTGTGTGGAGCAGCTCTAGTGCAGATTTGTCTTCATTAGTTTCCGTCACCACCAGCCCCCCAAAAAAACCCATCCCCCGTCTGGAAACGTAATTCAGCCCTGAATTTTCAGCACAACGATCGCGCTCTCGCGCAACCGAGAGGCATCCCCTGGCACCTTTTAGGCTTCATTTCGGACGGTAAAAGAGGTGCGGGTGGGGGCGTCCCCGGAGAGGTTCACCGGTGTCCCTCGCCCCGCCGCCGCGTCCGAGAAGCCGGAGCGGAGCTGCGAGGCCCGGCCGGCCCCGCAGCGGGCACCGCGCCCTGCGCGATGCGGCCCCTCGGGGGCTCAGCGCCGGCGCTTCTCTGGGAGGACCCTCCGCGCTGTCACTGCGCCTTCTCGGTAACCCCAAGAGCCAGAGTAAAATCATTGCACGATGCGGCTCGTGGATGGGGAGGGGTACACAGAGAAGCGCGCACGCCGGCGCCTCCATTCCCCGCTGCCTCCGGGATGGCGAGACGGAGCCGCAGGGCCCTTGTGGGGAGCTGCAAAACACCGTGTAAAGGGAGAATAAGGGACAATTGTCCCCCAGCATTTTTTTTTTAATTTTAGTTTATTTTTTCTGAATTAATTTTATTTGGTTTGCTCTAAGGACGAGGGTCTCAGGGCATGGAGAGGACGCTCCGCGGCAACAGCCTGCCGGGAACGTCCCGTCCGGCACCCACGAAGGCTCATCCCACGGCCCCGGCGCCCCGCTCAGCTCCACTCCTCCTCCCACGAAATAGAGCTGTCGCCGTGGCCGCGTGCACGGGGGGAGCACGGAGACTTGGGAGAGCACCTGCCCTGACAGCCGGGTGATCCTTCGCTAAACCTGCTCGGGGTTGGCAGGAACTCTGAGGGTCTCACCCGTAGGTCAGGACCACTTGAATGGGCGCTGCTTCTCTTTTCCCTCTTTCCCTTTCTTTTTCTCCGACCCCTACTCGGGGCCAGTGCTCCCAGGCGAACAGGGAACCCAGCGCAGCCGCCGGCTCCGCGGGATGATACGCGGGCAGCGAAGCCTGTCAGTACCCCGGGAGGAGCGGGGTGCTCCCCGCCGGCAAGCAAAGCTCGAAGGGCCGGGGGCCGTGGGGACCGAGGCGTTAGCAGCGCCGCGGCCGTCGGGGAGGCCCGGGATGGATGCACCGGCACCTCCTTCGAGGATGCCCCCGCCGCA
>VZTA01004131.1:95749-116903 GCA_013398855.1 Mohoua ochrocephala
CCGGGGGAGGGGGCAGGCGGAGGGCGAGGCGCGTGTGGCGTGCGCGGTGTTGACGACGGTGTTTTTAACCCTTAGATGGTCTCCAGCGAGCCGCTGCTGCTGCCGGTGTCACTGGAGGGCGAGTTCTCCAGTAGCATGAAGGAGATGATCGGCGGCTGCTGCGTGTGCTCCGACGAGCGGGGCTGGGCCGAGAACCCGCTCGTCTACTGCGACGGGCACGGCTGCAATGTCGCAGTGCATCAAGGTGAGCGGGCAGGCGAGGGCAGCGCACCCGCTCCGGCCTCCAGCCTCGCCACTTCCTTCTTGGTGCTCCCCGTCTTCTTCCCTTGGGCCTGCTTCCTTCCCCCCCCCCCCCCCCNCCCTCCCCCTCCCAGCTCCTTCTTTTTACCCATGAAGCCCGTTTCCCTGTTTCAAAGGCCACGTGTTTTCTGGTTTGACTTGCTCTGTCATCTTCTGTCCTACCAGTCTGTCTGTTTTTTCCCTCACATGAGACTTACTACAATATGTTCTCCTACGTCATGGCTGTGAGAAAGGAAGAACTCACCTTTCCAATTTTTTCCCCTTTCCTCTTCCCCTGGATGTTTTCTGTGTCTATGTTTTCTGTATCTGTGCTTCCCAGTCTGCTTTTGCACCCTGTTAACAACCTCGGCTGCAACGTTCCAAAGAGCATGTAAAATTGCTTTCAGTCTTTGCAGAACTTGTTACTATACTCTGTTCTGGTAGTTATTGCTGTATTTCTTCCTTCCCCTGCTCGATCCCTGTTGTCCCTGCCGTTCCCAAGTTTGAAAAAGTTATTTGAGGGGCAGCCAGGAGACAAGAAGGGTTTCGGATTGGAAGAGAGGGGTGCGTTGGAAAGACTTAGCTGTCATGTGATTTCTATCTCTGCCTGCCTTTCCTTGAATGTCATTTGGCTGATGTTTCCTGGTAGATGAAGAGACTTCCTGTTGTGGTTCTGCAGGGGGAGGGTGCAGTTTGGAATGGCTGATGCTGGATTTGTTTGGCTTAGTGGAGGCTGGTTGGTTGCTTTCCAGCTCGGTTCAGGAGCTGGCATGTTTCCTCTGTGTGATTGTTTTGTTTCTGTCAGTGGGTTGACCCTTCGTGTGAGAGCAGAGGAGGAGACAGTTCTGCTGCTTGCATTGTAAGAAAGGAAGTCATCATAACTTTTGCTTTATGGTAACAGAAATAAGGAATAAGATGGTAGTTTTTCTGTACCGACTCCTGAGCAGTCATATGAACTCCGTGACTGGCTTTTTGTCTACTTACAGGTGGTGGACAAATTGGAGGAGACAGAAAATCCTAAATCCAATTCATTAATCTGAATGCCTAGCGCATGTGAAAATGCTACTAATGTGTGTCTCATGCTTGGTCTTAAATGGTGCTGAAGATGATAAAATATAGTAACTAGTTGTTCCAAGTATATGCTCCCTCGTAAGTTGACAAATAGTGAGAAATAATAGTAATTTAAGGAGATATGCAAAAGAATTTAGTTATTTGTTAACATTGGATTGAACACAGAGGGGAGCTGACAGGATCTCCGAAATTAATTTGGTTTTGAATTGGTTTTCTGCTGTCTTAAGAGCTGAGTAATGTTAACTGGTAGATTGACTGCTCTTGTGGAATTTTAGGATCATGAAGAAGAGCACTAAAACATGAATACTTCTAGAAGTCATACCTGAAACAGCTATTCGTTTTGCATTATCTTGGACATCTTCCTTTGTATCTAGAGCATTGCTGATATTTTCAGTGAAAGAATTGGATGATAGCAGCAGTTGGAGCTGAAATAGCAGGAACAAAAGTCAGTTACAGAAAGTATTCCTAGTATAGAGAGACACACTTCTCTAGGTACAAGAAAATGAACTTTTTTTTTAAAAGTCATATCCAAACCTGAATTGGAATCTGTCGGGAAGTGTGTAAAGTACTGCTTGGTCTAAATCAAGAAGCTGTTGTAGAGATCTTAAGCAAAGAAGAACTCCATGTTTTGATTTACTGTACCATTGATGCTTTACATTTCAGATTTGATACGTCATGTGAACCAAGGTGGTAGAGGAGGCATGTCCAGTCTTTTTGTGGCCTTTCTGTAGTAAATGTAGTAGTCCTCATGGCCAAAGCTGATGGTCTGTATTTGAAGTACAAGCAGCAGTATTACCCATAAAGCTTTTTTAACTGCTTTGGTTTTGTTACTATAATTATTTTTAGTTCAGAGGGAACTTCTGTTCAGTTGTTAAGCCATTGGCAAGTTGTGAAGGACAAGATCTCTTCATGTGTTTAAAGAAGCTTTGTAGTAGTGGAAGTATAAACGAAAGGAAGCCCTGGAACTCTGTAAACAGTATCGTGATAAATCAGAGCACAAACCTGTGATGGACTCTTCCAGGCTCTAGGTGTACTCTGTTGCCCTGGCAGATACAGAAGTGCTTCACTTCAGCTTTGGTCTTTGCCCAACTCTTGTTGCCTTTGGATGTCCTTGCCAGCCCTGTCTCTGAATTGCATTTTGTACTTGTTTCTTACTCTGCCTTGTCACTTGCTAACCTAAATGTATGATTGCACATTTAAAATCTCCCTCTTAATATCTAAAGAGAAATTCAGCATCCCCCCCATCTGTGGCTAATATAGATGCAACGAAAACAAGATGTTTTTTTCTCATGTTAAAGAATTTTATTGTACAGTAGAAAGGTCTTATCAGAATAGTTTGGCCTGCAGGTACTTGAATGAAGTATTTGAAAATCTGACAACTGAGCTTAATATGACTACGTGTATGTATATAATAGGAAATTATTTCATTGACTTTCCTTCATGGAAATAAAGCTGTATCAGCCAGATGCTTTTATACTACTATTGCATTACTATTTTTCATCTCCAAGCTATCACAAAATCAATATATTTGTATAGTATAACTACAAGTTACTAATTTAATCTCAGCTTTCTTCATAACTTTAATCATATTTTTTTTGCTACTTACACACTTAAACCTGATTTTTGTATTTAAGTAACACGTGATTGTTGAGAATTGAGTCTGACATCGTATGTTTAATACTTTGGGGTTATCTTTAGGCAAAATGTTTGGCTTCTTGGTTCTTTGTTATTTGCTACACCCATACAAATATTAGAATATACTCACAGCACTTGTGTTCTTGTGTTTTCATTCCCTCAGTAGTTCTTAAGGTTGCTTGATGTGTGCATTTCAAGCATGAGCAGTATTGCCAAATTGCTAAAGTCTTTTTCTGTGGAATTTGGTACCAGACTCCTGGGGTTGCTTTTATATTCTACAAAAATATAGATGACTGTCTTGCAGATAAGTCTGCATGTCTGAAAATCTCTTTCTAAGGGTTTATGTTGTAGCCTGGCTCAAGTTGCAACTGATCCAAGCCCTGATGCTCAGCTCAGTTTGTATTTACAGCTCCGTGAATTTTCTGGAGTCAAAAAGCAAATTTTGTTCACTTCACTATGGATTTTCTGCTTAAGACCAATTATTTTACTTATAAGAGTAAGAAAACTGGATAGTAAGTGTATGAATAAATATCTTATGAAGAACTCATATTTGTTAGTTACTTGTAGTTTTCTCTTAAGAAAGACCTCACAATAACAAGCGTCTGTCATTTATAGTGAAGTGTCTCACGTGTTTTCCAGGTAAATAAATAGCAAAACAGGTCGCATATGAAACATTGCTGCTTTTGAATGGTTATGTTACTTTTCAAGCTATTGTGGGGTTTTTTTTCATTTAACAAATTCTGCATAATTTTTAAAATGTAAGCTTCTTGTACTTCATTTCTTGTACTTTTGTGGTAGGATTTCTTGTGCAATGTATGGATGTCAATTTTACTTTCTTGATAATTAAAATGATGTGAGGTCAACTAATAGTAAGCTTTTTAAATAACATATCATTTGTATTGTAGCGCTATTTATGTTTGCTGAAATGTTTTGTCTTGTTCAAAACAGCTTGCTATGGAATTGTTCAAGTACCCACTGGACCATGGTTTTGCAGAAAGTGTGAATCTCAGGAAAGAGCAGCCAGAGTGGTATGTGTTTTGTTTATTAAGTAATGCTAGTTATAATCCTTGCGTGGATAATACTTATCCAGGTGTTACAATAACAGTAGAAAAGAGCTTTGCTTTCTGTTGTAATTTTCATCTAAATGCTGGTCAGAAAGACTGTTTGTCTTCTTATTTTTTTAAAGTGGAAATGTGTAACTGTCTCTGAAGTATTCTGACAGTTTCAGGGTATGAGTTTTTAAATTTTTAGGTGGTGGGCTTTTTTTTAGTTTGGTGGGGGTGGTGGTTTTTTGTGTTTTTGTTTGTTTGTTTATTTTGTTTTGTTTAGTTTTTTTTCTTTTTTCCCTTTTTTTTTGTCCATGGTGTAGGTTTTGGTTAATTTTGTCAGTTTAATACTTATATAGTTAGGTACAGGAAGTAAATAAAATCTGTGTCCAATTTTCTTTTACAGCAACTTTAGGTTGCCAGTTAAAAGCTTCAGTCTGGGAACACTCCCAATAAGTAGTGTTGTTAATTTTGATAACGAGTGCTTACTTGGAATGTGATACTTAGAATTGAAGAAGTATTTTCTTGCTGGTTTTTAAATTTATTTTATGGTAAACATTGGGGATTCAGATAATGCTTTTCTTTTTTTTTTACCATGGTTACATGAGGTTTTGTTTTTGCCTTACTTGTATGTTGTTAGATGAAACTGGGTGATGTCAGGCATTTTTAGAAAAAGACAATCACATTTCTCCCTACTTGGCACTTTTTAGTTTGTCTTCCAGCAAAAGATAAACTGAAAGAAATGAGAGTATTTAGAAAGACTGAGCTGTTCCTTTGCCTCTGAAAAAAAAAATTCATTGGAAGAGAAGGTGGTGCAGCATCTTAGAGCAGTGTGTAAACTGTTTCTAACCTTCATATCTCAAAACAAATGAGGAGTCAGAGACCAAATTTTCAGTTCCTGTCAGTGACTATCAGTGTGTTTACATGACCTGTTTGCTGTACCTATTTCCTTTTTCAATATAAACTGCTGTAGGAATAGTGGCAAGACTAACTGTTGAATGAATTTTTGTCACAGGTCTAAAGAATCTCATTCCTCTACTTTTCCCCACTTTTTGTCACTAATGTTTTCATAATGCCCAGGGTAATTGAGACTTAGGTCTTCCAAAGCAGACCTATTGGTGGGAGTGAGAAGGGATTGATTTTTTGTATGCTCTTCAAGTATTTGTCAATAGAAAATCAAAACCCTTTCTAAAGAAAGGCTGTTTCTTTTCCTGGGGAGGCCATCAGATGTGTAAAGTTTTAAGAGTAGCATTTTTTAATGTTGCTGAGTTTGATGTGAGCAGGTTGAGAGCAAAGTTAAAAATACAGAGGAGAGGGAAAGATGGCTGGTGGCTATAAGAGGATGTTCTGAGAGTATGATAGGGAATCCTCATCATGGTTTAGGATATAGTTAATCCTGGCTTCATGTGGCACAAGGAATGAAAGAGAGCTGTCCAGAGTTCTATGATAAACAATGTCTGACTGCATTATGATAATTTCTTGAGTTTACCAAGAGAATAGCTTTGATAGACTACTTTACTTTGCTGTTTGTAGGAGGAATAGTGATAAACTTAACTGAATTCTCTTCCTGGTGTGTTCTGTTCTTGTTTCCACAGTGTCTGTTCAGTTCAACAGGTTGATTACTGATTTTGTTTTGGAAAAAAAAATCCCATTTGTAATGTAGTGTAGGTTTAAGTGGTTCTCAGGTGAAACCAATTGCATGTGAGATATAACAGCTGAAGTTTTAACAACTACTTGTATGTTAGTGAGTGAGAAACATGGTGGCTGTATCTGAGGTGTCTTGGAGCAGCTCTTGACAGCAGCCCTGCCCTCCGTATGGAACTGGAACTTTATAGTAAGCAGTTTACCAGACCCAGAAGTTCTAACACACTTTCTTACAAAAGTGTCATCACTGTATGAGACTGAAGCTTAGTTTTTCTCTTGGCCTTTTTGCCTATAAACAAAACTAGAATTAAATTAACCATATTACTTTGACTACGTTTCTGCTTACTTACTTTTAATCTTTAAAAAGACCTCAGTGTTGCACTCAAGGCATATTTTTCCACGCTGATGCTGTGTTGTGTGTTTTTGGGGAGTGTGTTTTTTGGTTGTTTTTTTTTTTTTTAAGCTTCAGTTGCTGGGCAAATAAATTCATTCTGATAAGCAACTGCGGTTAGTTGCTCACACTAAAGTTAGTCTTGCTTTGACAATGAAAGAAAATGGACTAACTCGGAAGCACATAATGCAAGTTGGTGGGTGACCAGAGAAGGTCACTTAACAGCAGACCAGGACAGTTGGCTTCCCATGTACTCTCAAGTCTTATACACTGATGTATATACTGTGTTTCCTTTCTTTTGTGTGCTGCCTCTAGGCTGGTACATACTGGGTGGGAGCAAAAGTGGTGGCTGGTTGACTTCTGTGTGTTTGTTGGTGAGCTGAGAGCCAGTGTCTTGGCTGTTGAACGGTCAGTTACTAGTTGGAAAGCACTGCTCCATGCCAGACAAGTCATACCGAATTTTGGTTCCAGCAGGGTCACGTTTTTCTGTGTGTGTGAAAGAAACTGTGACCTTTCATAAACCTGAACTGTTTGCATAATGGATATATTGAGGTGAATGGTAATTATTTGACTTGCTTTATAATCATGCTCATGTAGTACATAATTGAAGATTGTAATCCCAGTACGCACATTTTACAGTCACTGTGTAAGTTTTTAACTATTGCTTGAAAAATCTTAGTTTTCTGTAAATCAGCTCATTTATCTTAGCTGACCTGTGGTGAGCTGGGAATGCAAGTCTCTTCAAGATGGGTGGTGACTGCTCCCAGCTTTGCCTGTGTCAATGCCAGCTGTTACTGCCCTGCCTAGTGGGCCCTTTTGGTGTCTTCAGATGTACCTGAACTTCTGAGTCAAAAAGCAGGGCAAATACATATTGATGTAGAAAAAATTAATTTCGGGGTCTGTGTGAGATTGTATATATACAGACTACTACATAAGGAACTTTGAGTCCTGCTTTGAGAAACTGCATGGCGCATGTATGTTGTCCAAGGGCTGATAGTTCTGGTACCCAAAGAGAGACTGGAGAACTAATCTTAGCATTTGTAGCACAACTGTTGTTCCAAAAGACTTTTTTCCCCATAATCCTGTTATATGTGCAACATCTTCCTTGATGATCTTATGTTAGGAATAATTTAAAGATAGTATATAGTGGGGTAAAAATAGACAGTGTGTTTGTGGTTCACTACAAGCTACTACTCTTCATACTCCTCATGAAGGAGCTGCAGTAATCTGTGTGATAGAGATACTAGGCAGGAGGGAGGAGTTGACCATTTGTACAGGTAGCTTGGTCAGGCTTTCTAGCTATGTGTAGGTCCTGTTCCTTGTGAATCCAACTTGATTCAGAGAGACCAGGAGATCTCAGTACTGCACTTCAGTGTTAAGAATGACAGGAAGTTTTACTACCTCAAAGCGCAGCTCAGACGGTGAATGCGAGGAGCTCAAATGCTAAATGTGAGGTCATATTGCTTGCATTGCAGGTGTATCACTATGCTGTTTATCTGTTTCACTGGAATATGAATATTGTAAGCCTGTCCTTGCATCTGGAAAAATCAGTTTGGCCTTGGTACAAATTACTCTAATGTCATAACGGCGGTGTTTTTTTCACTCGGCATTTCTGTGTTAGTTTTTTTTGGTGGGGTGGCTTATGAAGTTAAATGCAGTCGTAGTCCAGAACTGAGTCAGCACATTTGTGTGACACTACAGCTTGTCTAATAAGCCACCTGGATTTTAGTCCTGGGGAATGTGCTGAGGGGGCTGTGACTCCCTGTGGAGCTGGCCACATAAGACTTGAGATAGCATCCATCTGGATCTCAGCTCAATCTGGCATAACTGGAGTCTCTGTGCTTGCACATGTGTTTCTTGGAACTTGGTGTGGAGACACAAAGACTGTCATTGCAGAGTAAGTTTAGATCATACAGCTCAGTACTTAAGGGTGCAGAGTAGTAGAAATGCAGCTACACTGTTTGCCCGGTTCAGGTACGTTGTGTGCTCATAGCAATAGGTTCCTGCTGTTATTCTGCCGGGCCTGAGCTGCACCTGCATCTGCTGCACAGATGATCCAATTCAAGTCTGAATGCTTGAATTTTAAATCTTTTTAAAAAATCATTAATATAACAAGAATTGGAGCTCTCTCCAAATTCTCTTTTTAAAATATGTTTCTTCACAAGTTTTTTTTGTAGAGTTGCTCGTAAGAATTGTTTGATGTATCCATATTTTTACACGTCACCCCCAGCATTTAAGTAGTATAAAATAAGCATAGGTGCATATGATAATAAGCATATTACTTGCCTTTTGCCTAAACAGAAAGAGACAAAGAAGGAGGAACTAGGAAAGCGGCCTTTCAGTATGCAGACAGGTTTGTGATCAGAGCTCTGACACCTCTGGCTCAACAGGCTGCCTGCAGGGGAGTGGGAGCTCTGTACTTATCTTTATCTGTAAATTAGAATGAATGTTGATAAATATGGTCACAATACAAGTGAACTAAACTTTATTTTAGAAGAAGAAAACCTATGGGGTTTTTTTTTTTTCAATTTGAAATACTGTTCACCAATAAGGACTAATATACTCTGCAGTCTCTTTGAAGATATCTCTTGAAATAATTCTCAAAGAAATGTTGAAGTGAATGTTTCTTTAATGTGTATCCATATTTTTCCTTAAAGGACACTTTATGTAAGAATATTAGTACTACTACTTTAAGAATATTGTAACAAATATTACTAGAAGAATTGCTTTAGTTTTGAGTGCACTACAGAAAAATTGATCTGTGTGCTTTTGTTATTCATCTGGCTTTTATGAATGACTGTGCAGTCTAGAAGGCATTGAATATTAGTTGGTAGCTGGATATCTTGAATAAAAAGTCTGCCTAAAGATACTTAGGTAGAACATATTGTATTGGGTTTGTGTGACAAGGTTTTGTTAATAAGGGGGGCTACAGGAGGGATTTCTCTGAGAAGCTGCCAGAAGCATCCCCTGTGTCTGACAGAGCCAATGCCAGTCAGCTCCAGGACAGACCTGCTGCTGGCCAAGGCTGAGCCAATCAGCAACTGTGGCAGTGCCCCTGAGATAACATATTTAAGAACAGATAAAAAACCCTGCTCAGTACAGACTGCAGCTGGAGAGAGGAATGTGTGAGAGAAAACAATTCTGCAGACACCAAGGAAGGTCAGTGAAGAAGGAGGGAGAGGAGGTGCTCCAGGTGCTGGAGCAGAGATTCCCCTGCAGCCGGTGGTGAAGACTCTGGGAAGGCAGGCTGTCCTCTTGCAGTCCATGGAAGCCGACCAGGGAGCAGAGATCCGCCTGCGGCCTGTGGAGGACCCCGTCCTGGAGCAGGTAGATGTGCCTGAAGAAGGCTGTGACCCCATGGGAAGCCCATGCTAGAGCAGGCTCCTGGCAGGACTTGTGGACCTGTGTAGAGAGGGGCCCATGCTGGAGCAGGTTTGCTGGCAGGACTTGTGACCTATGGAGATTCCATACTGGAGCAGTCTTCCTATGGGACTGCTCCCCATAGAAGGGGGGCATGCTGGAGCAGTTTGTGAGGAACTGGAGCCCGTGAGAAAAGCTTATGTTGGAGAAGTTGGTGGAAGACTGTCCCCTGTGGGAGGGATCCCATGCTGGAGCAGGGGAAGAGAGTGAGGATTTCTACCCTTGAGGAGGAAGAGAAAACAGCATGTGATGAGCTTACCACAGCCCCTATTCCTTTGTGCTGTTGGGTGGGAGGAGGTAATGGAAGTGGGGAGTGAAGTTGAGCCTGGGAAGAATTGAGGGGTGGGGAGAAGGTAGTTTAAGATTCAGTATTTATTTTCTCACTATCCTACTCCAACTTGCTTGGTAATAAATGAATTTTTCCCCAAGCTGAATCTGCTTTACCCGTGAGGGTAACTGGTGAGTGGTCTCTCCCTGTCTTTATGTTGACCTAGGAGCCTTTTCTTCAATTTCTCTCTCCTGTCCAGCTGAGGAGGGGAGTGACAGAGAGCTTTGGTGGGCACCTAGTATCCAGCCAGGATCAACGCACCATGGTGTGTCTTGGTGCCACAGATGGGGCATAAGGAAGTCAAGATGAGGAAAGTAATTGGGAGAGGTAGCAGGCAAAACTTGGACTGAACAGAATTAGAGAGAAAAGTGGAATGATTGTGGAGACTTTGTGTGGTTCTGATTGTGGTGAAGGTGAACATTTTTATTTTGGTTCTGTTGATTGAGTGATGTGTGTCCCATTACATAGATGTGTGTTTCCATTACATAGATGTGTGAGTGTTGTTTGCTTTGCATTTCACGAGTATGAGAAAATACTTTTTCCTGTGCACATTTTGTTGGTGTATGTAGTGAATACAGACCCATAACCTTATTGTACTGCGACTCAAAAGACGACAGAATTGCTTAGCGTTGGAGTGTCTGGTCATCAAGGGTAGGAGTATGAGAAGTGCAGAAGGTGCTGCAGGAGTGCGATATAGTTTCTGTGTACTTCCCCCATGTATCAAAGTGGGAGTATTAATGCCATTTCTGACTGTGCTTCCTTCATGCTTTTATTTTTCCTTTTTTTTTGTGTGCTTTATTTTTCCCTGCTTGTATGCATACTTGTTACTTGGTTTCTAAATACGCAGATGAGTTCATAAACTTATCTGAAGCACTTCCCTACAGCAGAGAAAAGGTCTACTACTACTTTTAAGTTTTGATTAGCTACAGTTTACTGAAATGTACATGTAATTTGTGCAGTAATTTATGATGACATTATGCAAATTATGGTTACATAGAGTATTCAGGCTTTAAAACAGTGTTACATCATTCAAGTACTACTTGATTAAAAATTTTTTAACATAGATGTCAATATAACAGGCACTTCAATATATAGTCTAAAGGTTCTGTGGCAAAATTACTAACCAAAGTGAGACTAAAGAGAACAAAACATTTTCCCTTACAGGAATTGCATTATCCTTTTGTGGAAATGTTTTATGACTGTTTGTTTCATTGTATTCACTGGCTGAAGAAGTCTCTAAAGTAAGCAAGGAGTTCCTCAGCTTGTGAGAAGCCTTACTTAGAATTGATGCTAACATTTTATAGCTAGGAATTTTTAGGATAAAGCTGTGGTGTGTTGCAGAAGAACATTGAAGTGAGCCGTTGCATACTCTATTTTCTTCATGTAGATTAAATTGGGTCAGTAGCATGCTTTCAGGCTGATAACAAAAACTTGGATGTTTAGTTGGAAATGCAGCCAAATGTGACAGACATTTCTCACAGCCTTCTGATGCTTTCCATTAAAGATCAGTGTGTGAATCTTAAACTTTATATATGTTTATAAATTGGATTCTTGCAACATCTAGCAGGGCTTACTGATCTTAAATATGTAGTGGGAGATTTATGGTTTTGGACTTCTGAAGCTGGAGTAGCCAGATCATAATACATGTTTTGTGTCGTCACTGTGTTACATTGTACTCTACATTGTCTCACTTGTAGTTACCTTACATACACTGAGTGAAAGTATGACTAAATGTCACCTGTAGTACTTACTGAGTGGATGGTCTTGGAAGAATGTTGATTTGCATGTTGAGTGCCTCTAATCTTCTTGTCATAGTCTACAAATTTATTATCTATAGTAGATGTTTTTGACAGAGCTAACTGAATCTGCATATATTTTTATCTGATGCATTGATAAAAAGAACTAGGCCGAGTCTCTTTAATTTATCCAGGTATAAACCCCAAAATGCTTCAGGTAGTCAGTCTGTTTTTCTTTTACCTGTCAACTGTCTGCTTTAAAAAAAAGTTCTTTCCTTCTCCTGGGACAGATGACTGAATAGAGATGGGGCAGAGATTTGGCAAATTTGTCAGCATCGAGAAATGGTTATTTGAAGATGAAGATGACTTAATTTCTTAAGTTGTCAAGTTGCAGAACATAGCACTTCGGAAGAGAAGTACTGACAGCATGCATTCGTTTGCTCTATTAGTGATGTCAGCCAGTAGGGGATTCGTGGCTGTGGCAGAAGATACTTTGATTCCTCTTGGTTCTTCGTTGTGGTTTATGAACACTGGAGTCTGGTGTGAATCATGGGCTGGAAACGTTGCAACTTTAATTTGCTTCTTTTTGGATATTTGATTGAAAAATTGTGTAGTTAGCTCCTTGCTGACTTCTGCTTCAAATCCTAGCATGGCTGCAAGCTATCATTTATAGAGCCATTTAAATCAAAATAGTGAAGGTGGGTATTTTGTGAGTTTATAAGTTTATAAGGTCTTAAGATACCGTAGGCTGAGAATATCGATAAAGTATATTGCTATCGCACTGTGGTTTAGAAACTGATAAATGAGAAAGTGTGGATTTGGTTTTGTAGATAGCAGCTGCTGCTTTGGCTGGGCCACGTGTTCCTAAAGCAGCTCATCCTTTTTGCTGTATTGAGCAGGGGAAAAATGAACTTTTGACTCTGGCAAGTATTACAAAGCATGGATGTTAAAACAGAAATAAACGCTAAGGGGGATTTTCGTAGTACCTAAGTGGTTTTAAAGAAAAAAACACAGAAGAAATAATCAGTAAAATATCAGAGTAAAAACATTTGATATGAATAGATAGCCTAAGTGTAGTGTGAGTAGAGGTTCAGTAATTTTCAGCAGTTGCTGGAAATGCTTGTGAGCTTTACTGGTCTTTCTGGAGACTTCAAGGGCTGGGATGTTAATCTTTGTATGTTGGTAGTAGTGATCTTGCTTCATAGAAGATGGCTTGAAGTAGTGAATGGAAAGATGAGATTTCACTGTATTCTGAGGGCTGGGGTAAGCTGTTGCCAGCTGATGTAGATGTGGTCAGTCTGGTGCACATCCTGTTGCCGGGTCTGTTCTTGTGCTAACTGCCTGTAAATTCACATCTATTGATAGAATTTATGCGAAGATCTAAATTTCCAGATGAAAATGTCTTGGCAGCAGTGTACTGGTTTGCACCACTCTGCCAATTGTCTGCAGAGTTTTCTTTTTGTTGTCGAGTCTTGCAAAAACTGTTCATTTGTAGGCTCTGAGATACTTGTTTTTCTGTAGATAGCCTCTGATTAGCTAAATTTGAGTTAGGTTTTCTCTTATGTATAATCTACTTGTCTGTGGTTCTTAATTTCAATTAGCATACTTTTATTGAAATGTCTTTAGAATATGGTGTCTCTTATAGATGGAGCTACGTTTACATTGGTTGTTCAGTACCATATTTTTCTGAATCTAACACAGATTAATCATTAAAATTACCCCAAATTTTTCCAGGTTTATTAGGGGGAAAAGAGAATTTTTCCTGTTTTCAGTGCTTTCAGTCCAATGTACATGTGGGGTTTTTTTACTTTTATTTTTTTTCCTATCAAAGAAAACACAGTAAGGTGAGAAGGAATGTGGAAAGTATAAAAGGAAATTAATAAATATAGGATTCTTTCCCGTGGAGAAAATGAAATACTAATTTCAGATCCTTTAGGGGAGAAGGAAAATAAATAACAAGAGTGTTTTGAGCTTAGAAGATAATTTTTTGTTGAAAGAAGCGAATGAACTTCAAATAGTTATGTATAGGTTGGATGATGTGTGTACAGCATTGGCATAACTGAAACTCTAGACATGATTATTAATAAACTTTGTGTTCAGAGCTGTTTACTAGATGGTCTTTTTTTCTCAGAATATTTATGTTTTTGACAGCAATAGGTATGCGTCTGCCAGCATTAAATTCTTTTGCATTAACTAAAATAACTACACATATCAAGATCTTTACCCTCATAAACCAGTTTTTAAATCCATATTAAGATATTATTAGGGTATAATTATTAAGGTATTATTAGAAGTAGAAGTATATAAGACTACTTAGCATATTTGAAGTCTGTAGGATTGGGAAAGATCATCTTAGATATAATAAAGAATATTAGAGGTGACTTCTAGAGGTGTCTTTTTTTCTGGTAACACCCAAAGGTGAGACAAAATAGTATGGAATGCTGGTGAGGGCAGGTGAAGCTGTGCCACAGAACTTGGGACATGAGTATCTGGACACAGTCACTTGTGCTGCAGGCTTCTCCAGCTGCTGATAAATGGGAGTCAGGGCTGCTAAGAGCATCATGGTGTGCCAGCTCGAAAGTCATTGATTAGAGACTACCCCTCTGATCAGCTGCTTTGCTTACCTTTGTAAATCTTTGGGAAACTGTGTTGAGTTAGTGCATTTTGATATACACAGAAATACCCAGTAGCATGGTGTGCTGTAAAATAGATGGATTTGAAAGCAAATTCAGAAGTAAAGCAATAAAAGGATTTCTGCTTGGCAATTGACTCTTTCCTCCTAGGTTAATTTAAAAATAATCATAAGAATTTGAAGGATTCATAGACTCATCTAATGGTTAAGACTGGAAAAAAACTTAAGATCATCGAATCCAAGTGTTAACCTAGCCACCACCGTGTTCACCACTATGTCTCTGAGTGCCACATCCACATGCCTTTTGAACACTTTCACACATGGTGATTTTGCCACTTCCCTGGGCTGCCTGTTCCAATGCCTGACTACTCCTCCAGTGAAGAAATTTTCCTGATATCCAATCTAAACCCCCTCTGGTGCAACTTGAAGTCATTTCCTCTTGTCCTGTCGTTACCTGGGAGAAGAGGCCAACACTCACCTTGCTACACGCCTCATTCAGAGCGCAAGAGATGCGGAGTTGTAGATAAGCTATTTCCTGAGCCTCCTTTTCTCCAGGCTAAACAACCCCAGCTCCCTCAGCTGCTCCTCATCAGACTTGTGCTCCAGACCTTTCACCAGCTCCATTGCCATTCTCCAGCACCTCAGTGTACTTCTTGCAGTGAGGGGCCCAGAACTGGACCCAGGATTTGAGGTGTGTCCTCACCAGTGCTGAGTACAGGGGAACGATCACTGCCCTGGTCCTGCTGATCCAGGCCAGGATGCCATTGGCCTTCTTGGCCACCTGGGCACTCGCTGGCTCGTGTTCAGCTGCTGTTGAGCAGCATCCCCAGGTCCTTTTCCAACTTGCATCTTTCCATCCACTCTGTCCCCAGCCTGTAGCACTGCAGGGGTTGTTGTGACCCAAGGGCAGGACCAGGCACAGGCACTTGGCCTTGTTGAACCTCAGACCTCTGGCCTCTCCCCATCAATCCAGCCTGTCCAGAGCCCCCTGCAGAGCCTTCCTGCCCTCCAGCAGATCGACACTCCCACCCAACTCAGTGTGTCTGCGAACTGACTGAGGGTGCCCTCGATCCCCCCATCTGGATCACTGATAAAGGTATTAAACAGAACTGGTCCCAACACTGAGCCCTGGGGAGCAGCACTGGTGACCGGCCACCAGCTGGATATAATTCCATCCACCAACACTCTCTGGGCCCGGCCATCCCATCAGTTTTCTACCCATCCAACAGAGCACCTGGCCCAGCCATGAGCAGCCAGTTTTTCTGCAGGAGATGGTGTGGGAAATGGTGTCAAAGGCTTTAATAAAGTCTGGGTGGACACATCCACAGCCTTTCTCTCATCCACAGAGTGGGTCACCTTGTCACAAAAGGAGATCAGGTTTGTCAATCAAGACCTGCCTGTGCTGGCTGGGCCCGATTTCCCTGGTAGTTCAGCATATGCCCCGTGATGGCACTCAGGGTGATCTGCTTCATGTCCTCCCCAGCACTGAGGTCAGGATGATAATACTGCAATTCCTTGGATCTTCCTTTCAGCCTTTCTTGTAGATAGGTGTCTCAGTTGCTAATCTCCAGTCAACTGGGTCCTCCCCGGTTAGCCAGGGCTTCTGGTAAATGGTAGAAAGTGAGTTGGCAAGCTCTTCTGCCAGCTCCTTCAGTACCCTTGGGTGGATCCCATCCAGCCCCATAGACTTGCAGCTGTCTAAGTGGCATAGCAGGTCACTGACGATTTTCCTCCTGGATTATGGGGATTCCATTCTGCTCCCCTCTTCTGTCTTCCAGCTCATGTTTTCACTAAAATGTGAACTAAAATTTGCAACAAGAAGTGGATTTAACCATTCTTCTGTTTGATTAATGATTAACAGGAGCAGCAGAATAAAATGTTTTGTCTGACAAGTTTTAACTCCTGTTGATGAAAAAAATTGAAAGAGGTTGAGTGTCGGGTTTCAAGAACCTTTACGCTGATTGTAACCCACTATTTTGTTATTTGTAACTTCACGGATCATGTATTGCAATCTCATAGAGTTGTTTCTTTCAGTTAAATACTGTTGGGGCTTGGGGTTTTGGGTTTTTTTTCCTGTTGTCAAGCAGTATGAAACAGTAATTCTGTGATGAAAATGTACTTTGGAGAATAAAAACTGTTCTGGAAGTGTGTCATGCTGGGTATATGCACCTTGGCAGGGAATATAAGCTTCCAAACTGAACATTTTGCGTATATGGTTGATGCCTGTTGAAAATCTTGAAATATGTGAATGTCAGGGAAATATCAAAACAAAATTGAGCCTAAGAAATCTGTCTGTATTACTACCAACATAAAATTAGTCTGTTTCAAGTGTATGGTTTATTTATTTATTTATTTATTTCTCTATTATTTAAAGTGAGGCCTTTGGTTGGACTTCCACTCTGATTTGTAGCCAGCGCAGATAATGTCACCTCCCAAAGAGAGTAGTTACATCCTTCATATCCTTTCCTGACTGCCTGCCTGTGTTCTTGTTATGTTTATCTGACATTGTTGTTTGTGTAGCCTTATGGAAAGGTGGCTCAAAGAAGTGATCTGACTGAAAAAAAACCACCTTATTTTTAGGTTGCTGGTTAGGATTTCCATATAGTCAATTGAGTGCTTTTCCCAGAGCAAGGAAGGCAGTAGAAAGTACACAGCAGGGGATGGCCAGTGATCTTCTTCTAGCATCACAGTGCAATTATGCTACCTTAAAGTGAGCCCGTAGTAAAGTCAGCTGGAACTGCAGCCTGATTTCTTGTCTAACTTTAAGGAACTGTGGTCTGTTTAATCTGCTGTAGATCTTCTTGTGTTATTTAGGTTAACAGGTCACATTGAAAGAAACGTTTTATTGCCTCATTGCAATGCTGGGAATTCAGTCCTGCAGGATTTTACTTGGTTGACAGTCATTATTCAGGTGAATGGTTCCAATGGCCTAGCTTGGGCCACAATTCAGTAAATTACTTGCCCAAGAATTCCTTGACCTTTGTTTTCTTATAACAAGAGACAGCATATAATGGATGTCTGCAGATGATGCTTTATGAATGTGCTCCAAATTTTTAGAACCCTGAGGGAAGAACAATGTTATATTCCTATTACTATTTTTTTCTTCTCTCCTGCTTGTATAGTCTTGTCCCTGTCTCTCTTTATCTTCCCTATTTACCATGTGCCTTTTGCTCTTTCCCTTCATTTCAACATGAATAAGGTAGTCTCTTGGATTAAATCAGCTTCTCTATGCCTTTTCAGTTGAAAAATTGGTAGAGTTAGGTTAATGAAAAAGACTTGAATAATGATATTTGTATAATATTACCTAATGCCGGTTAAGGTAGCTCTTAGTCCTGGTTAAAATGGAAAGGCATATTTATCTAGAGCAGAGGAAGAACACTTTATGCCACAGTGCAGTGGAGCCAACTTGGACCGTAACTGATTCAGTATGGGAAGCTGGAATTAGTTACCTCCTTGTTTTGCTTTGGTCTTCCATTCTTGTGACTTTTTTTCTGATGGGTATCTTTAGTGGACACCTCTGTTCTTTTTCTTTTCTTTTTTTTTTTTTTTTTTTAATTATTCCTATCCTTTATTTCTTCTTGGTTATTTTTACTTTTTTAATAATGTTGGGGGGCTAAAAAGTTTCTTTCTTCTTCTGCATGGATCTCTTAAGCTTCTGACTTTAGTTCTCTGCTGGGTGATGTTTTAAAGACTGGACTCCTCAGGAGGCAGTGGGTTTTTCATCAGACCCAGGCAATCTCAATTTGCCCAAATGCTGAGGCGATAGGATCAGTCTTTGTTTACTTAATTAAGTTGCTGTTTATGTAGCTCAGAAGTGAGTTGTGACAGTCACACTGTCAGATTCTTCCAGCTTCACAGCTTTGAGATTGGTTTCACTTTAGTCCTCTAAAGGAGACCTCATAGTCCAAAGCAATTCCTGCTGAGAGTTCACCCCTCTTCTGCTTGGACAGAAGCTAGATCCATGAACTTAGTCTCTTCCACCAAAGAGCTGCAAAAACGAGATGTCCTTACACTCTGTAAGGACAGGAAAGAAAAGGATGATGTCATTTTCTACAACTTTATTGTGTTCCTTCAGCCAGTATTTGTCTCTTCACTCTCTTCAGATCTAATTCAGCTGCCTGTACCTACAGCACCACATGTGCTGCTGCACCTCCCTCTATGGGACTAGTGCCCTTCAGCACACCAAAAGGTGAGGTAATTCTCTAGGGTCACAATCAGCCTCTTGGTGTTCACATTTGCAATGCTAAACCTGATGATGTTTATCTGAATTGTTGATCAGTCATAGCAGCTTGCCCTATTTGTGCTCTTGGTATCTTGTAGGTGTCGTGTCTGTCCCTGCTACCCACTCCCTCTGCCCCCCACAGCTGGTTTAGAAGTTCCCCACAGTGTTTTTGAATGCTCAGACAATAAATCTGTGTCAGAAATTCTTTGCCAGAGACAAGACTTATACAGCTGGAGAAAAGAGCCCTGTGATGGTCCCTGTGCTCAAACATTGGAGACCATCTGTATGGATCATCAGATTATTCCATGTACTGTATTGCATCATCAACATGCATGATAAAAAGATCAAAATATTATTCCATCCATTTTAGAACTAGTAATAAAGTGTTGGTTTAAAGAAAAAAAATTCTCCGCTAGCTACTTGTCTCAAGGCGTGAGATTCACTGTTCCCACCTGGCAGAGCTCCTGGTTTTACTATGTGGTGTCTATTGAAACTTGGCAGAGCCGAAACGGGTGACAGAATCTGAGTGTGGAGGCTGGGAAGGAGTTAGGTTCCTAATGCAGAGAAAGGGAATAGAAGGGGTCCGGGTCACTGTCTGGTCTACTAGCTTACTAGGGTTCTACTTATTGCAGATTGTAGCCAGATTTCGTGGCACCAGAAGTGCTCTGTGTCATCAAAGGGCAAATATCTCTGCAGAGTTGCCAATTGTCAGCACCACGAGAGCTGAGGGAGTTCTGCGCTCAAGTTTTCTGCTGCTGTCAAAGCTTCCTCCTCCCTCTTCAGTTTTCTGTCTTGCATCTTCTCTGACTGGTTGCAGCCAGGACTGCAGAGGATTAATGAGGGACCTGAGTCCTTGTAGACATAGGAGACAAAAATAAATCAGGTGAAGCTGATGAGACTGAATGGAGCATGCTTAACTCTTCTGCATAAAGGACTGGCTCAGGTCATTGCCGCTTAGTGTCCTGTGATCATTTTGATTTATTTTGTGGTAAAGTTTGCACAAGAAGCTTGCTAATTTTTTAATTACTAATGCTGCAGTGCTGTGGCTCCTTGCCTTCAGTTTTGCTGATGCAGCTGTTTGTGGAATTATACTTAAATTGCATCAGTGATGTGACCTGAATTAAAAATGTTAAAAAGTTTATTTCTTTCCATTTCACGGATCTGTTCTAAGGGGCAGCCCTACAGATAGTTATGTCAGTAGCTGAGGGAGTGGTGGAGGGAGAAATTAATGAGGAGGAGGTGAAGGGAAGAAGAGAACCTCCTAAACTGGTTTTGCCACTAGTGAAACTGCATGTCAGGCTTCCATAGGCTTGCAGAGGTGGGGCAAGGTAGAAGCTGTTAACAGCTTCTCTTCTCTCAGACACGTCATCTCTTCTCATTGGTTTTAAGCTGCCAGCTTGCAGCTTTGGAGTGGGAGCAAACTTTATTGCACTGTGACCACCAATATATACCAGGCTTCTTGCTTTAGGAATCTGGTTCAGTGTATGAGAAATTCAATGAAATGAAACTGTTGTTTCATTTGCTACCGTGTGTCTCTTGGCACTTAGTATTTAATATTTGGAGAGCTGAAGTGGTAAGATACAGCTCACAAATATACTGCACAAACATACATACTCACAAATATGTAGGATTTTGTTTAAAATGAACTGATCAGTTCATTTCAGTGTCTTGACGAAAAAAACCCCAAAAAGGTGTAATGATCCCAGTCTGCAGGCAACTTGTGGAATGTTTTCAGCCACTTCTGTATCTAAATTTCACCATAGACTTAATGCTGACTTTCAGTAAATTGCTGATCATTTTAGTGAGTGTGAGAGAGAGATGAGTGAAGCAAAAGATAAAAGACTACAATCCTAAAGATTGTTCTTTCTGTGTGCAGCTCTTTATACCAGTGCACTGAGAAAAAATAATGTAAGAATTTTTCTATTCTACCCTCTGTGAAAGCCTCTCTGCTGCTAATATAAAATTTTTTACAGGTTAAGAAAGATAGTCTTACAAATTTCTTACAGGTTAAGATAGTCCTCAGGATATACTTTAGCCATATGAATTTCAGGAGTGGAATTCCTAGTTCCACAAATAAGTTTGCACAATCTGTTTCTGAGACACTTCTAGCTTCATAGGCTCCTTTATCTGTTGTCTTGTCAGTCAGCTGGTAATGGAGAATAGCACTGTTCAGGGAACAGGGAGAACAGGTGTCCCACTCTGTTTGAAGGATATGGTGTTAAGTTTGCATCTGATGATCTTGATTTGCTTAAGAAGATTTTTAAGTTTGCTTTGAGTTGTCCCTAATCTGGAAATGTATAAAGGTTGTAATAAGGTGATTCCAAGGTATAGGATCCCATATAATGGTATTCCTGCGCTTGTAATTTGGAGCATTTGAAGTGGAATGTGTGTCAAATCTGTTCATTTCTGTCATCTCTGGTTTGGAATTGGTTCACATGCTCTAAGACACTTTGAGATAAACATGATATTAGGAACTTGATAGGAGGCAGTGATAGCAGAAAAACTGTTCTGTTGTGGTCCTGGTATATGTTGGAAGAATATTACATCATCAATGTAATGATGGAACCAGGACTGGAAGGGTTACTAAGCAAGTTTGCAGGTGATACAAAACTGTCGGGAGCTGTTGAATCCCTCGAAGGCAGGGAGGCCCTGTAGAGAGATCTTCATAGATTAGAGGGCTGGGCAATCACCAGCAATATGAAGTTTAAGAAGGGCAAATGCCAGGCACTGCACCTGGGATGGGACAACCC
>VZTA01004132.1:0-62034 GCA_013398855.1 Mohoua ochrocephala
AGGGCCGAGTCACCCCAACAAGGCACCACGGCAGAGGCTTCTGTACCTGGTCAGAAGCCCTGGCAGGAGAGGTGAGGCACTGTGCCTAAGCAACCATGCAATGTGATAAGAACGACCTTAAAAACCAGTCATGCTGGGCTTGTATTGCACTCTTTTGAATAATTATGTAGTTTCTCAGAATGATGTGAGTGGCTTGCTCTCCTGAGCATGAGGACAGTTTGTTTCCACAGTGTCCATGATGCAAAATAAAATCAAGCCATGAGCCATAGGCCAGACACTGTTGGCACATAGAAGAAGAGAAGCTGACACCTTGCCTTCCTGCAGCTTGGAGAAATATCTAATCACAATACAAGCACAGGGGTTTTAATCTCTTAAGGATACGATGTGTCTGGGAACCCTTCTTGGCTTTAGGCTTCCTACTTGACACGCTCCTGCAGCCGGGACAAGTCTCCCTGGTTGCTTGTGGGGACAGATGGTTCTTTGAATATCCATCTGATTTCTGGAGAGGTCACAGGAGAAAATTAGGCTTATTCTAACTTGTAGAATTTATCTCACCATTTTTACATTCCTTGTGAAACAGGACCATTTCACTACCCTACCTGTCCTGGGATTCAGTGCTTGGAGAGGGAGTTATGCATATGGCCCATATCCTCTCAAGGTTATATCAGAAGTACATGGCAGGAACTGAAGCTACATCTGGTGAGCTTGAGTCCTGGATCCTATGGATCCAGCAACCCACAGATTTGCTGTTTAACTTTGGCTACGAATACAACATTCCGTTTATTTTTCAGCAAGGACGCTTTTTTATGATGGCAGCTGAAATTGTAATTATTAGTTCTGAACTGAACTGGGCAGGGAAATGCTGAGTTTTTTTATTACCCACAATATTTATTGTCCATGATTGCTTCTCAGGTAATTCATGGTGAGCATTTTTTTCATTTTGCTTTTTAAAATTCCCTCTTTGCTTGTATCATTTAAATTTTATATTTTTAATTCTTGTTTTGGTAGCTTATGAAGTTTTTGATTTATGGTGAAGATTTTTAGAGTCCTGTTACTTCATTAGCATATCCAACAATTACACTCCTTGGAATAAGCACAGATATAAATAGAAGGTGTGTTCATTTAAGCAAGACCTGGAAATATTTTCATATTAATCATTACAATAATGAACAGATGATTAAATTATTGATCTTTCAGGATAAACAATACCTTAAAAAGTTGTGGAACTAGGTGTTTAAAGCCGATGGAGACACTGTTTTTTCATTCCCATGAATATAATACGCCCCATCTGCTGAAATAGTGACCATGTACATATTACCTGTCTCCCCAACATTTTGTTTTCAGAAATACGGAAATTATCATTACTTTATGGCTATTCTAAAACCAGAATAATATTTTTCTTCTACCTGGTATGGCCATTATTCATGCATGCCTCTTATTTTAGCAAAAGCTGTATTTCATAAGGTTGAAGGTCCATTTATTCCAAACATTCTTGGCAATATGTAGAAACCTCAAAGTGCATTGTTTGCATTTCTGACAGAAAATGATGCATGACATATTTTTTTTTAATGTATTGAACATATGTAGTACCTACTCTATAACAAAATGTACAAAATTAATAGCGTATAGCTATTTCTTTGAATTCAGAACTGATGCATGGGCAAAACATATGCACTTAATCTATCAGTATGAGCCATTAAGATTAAGCTGTCCTGTACTTGATTCTCAGTGTAAAGAGGTTTTCTACAGTGATAAGGTAGGTGAATTATCCTGTGGCACTACTCTGACTCCCCGAAAATATAATAGTGACTCAAATAATAGCAGCTTCTCTGCCTATATGTCTATCACGACTTTCCAATGTATTTTTACTGACAATCTGTGTAAATCTATACTTTTTTACCCCCTGCATGAATTTGGGCTGATGGAGTAAACCGCTATTGCCATGGCAATAATAGCAATCAGGGAGTGAAAATTCCTCCTTGCTACTTTAGGCCAGTCACAGTAATGAGAGTATTTCTCCACCCATTCAAACTATTTGGTTTTCAGCCTTTCTAAAATGATTTTAAAATTATTTTAGATACAATGAAATGGTATACTTCTTCAATAGAGCACTCTAGTTGGAGTACGTTCCTATCATTGGCTTAAGCTATTACTTTTTTTGTTGTGATTACCATGTATGATAAACTGAATGTCTGGTGATATGTTTCCCTTCTGCACCCACAAAATCTGCTTGTACTTTGAAATATTCCTTCACCTTCTGAAGCTTGCTAAGAAAATGTTTAACTCGCACTAGGGGTTGGAATATAAAAGCAAATTGAAGCATTGATTTCCCCATTTCGTCACCTCTAGAGAACAATTCATAAAGCACGGAAGTTCTAACTAGTCAATCAATAGTTGCTACTTAAATCAGAGACACTGCAGATAGCCTGTTGTTATTAAAAGTGTTCTTCAGAAGATGATAATAAATGAAAAGAGAGGAACCAATTCAACCTCTGAGTGGAGTTCAAGATTGACACATCAAAGGAAGGGAAGCTGCACATGCAACTCATCCTTTATTTTCCAGACACGAATGGGAAAAACATATTCCCCTAAAAAACTTTCCAACTCTTAAGAACAGAGATAACCTGAAATACCAAAAAGTTTTGTGAAAAATCCAGACAACAGAGTTACATGGAAGTCTCTGTCAGACCCCTGGGAGGTTGTTTGAACCCCTGACTTCCCAAACCCAATCAAGAGGCCTGGGTCCTGCACTGCAGCCTGCTCGTGCATCAGACACCCTGGTGTTCTCACAGCAGAGGAGAGGTGAAAGTCTCAAGACTTAAGAGACCTGTCTGAACACACAGTCTGAGCTGAGAGCCTCCAAGCAACCTCAGAGCCAGGCAGTTTGAGCGTTTGATGCTCCTGCATGACTTCTGAACATGCTGAGGAGATGTGCGAGTCAGGAGACAAGGTTTTCATTTCCGTGGAAAATTTTAAAGATTGTTATTTCATTCTGGATGAAATGTGGGGATTTGGCTTTAGCTAACAAAAAAAAAATAAAAAATCATATGGAATGGGAATTTTAAGCTTTGAACATTTCAGCTATAAAAGATTTTGCAATACTCTTGTGAACGCTGCAGCTGACAAACGTGTCCCTCCATGTGACGGCAATGAAGGAAACTAAAATTACGGCACAAGATGCAGTTCTGAGTGTTCTCGTTCTGAAGCTGAACTTTAGAGTTGTGAATAATGCACACTTCAAATTAAGTTGATTAGGCTATTTATCAGCTTTTGGGAATTTGTTATTTTCCTACACCCATTATAAGGGCGTACCTCTTGATCTTAGTTGAGGACCTAACAGCAGAGTGGGTAAGGTGTGATCTTGCTGCCTTTCAGCTGAGAACACTCGAGTTGCTCAGGCACATGAGGAGGGACACGAGCAGTGGGGGCCGTGGTGAGCACTGTATGGGTGGAGACAGGAGGGACCACTGTGGAACAGGGTGCCCCGTGGCAGAGTGAAACAGTGGAGAAACCCCACTTTGCAGCAAAATTTAACCATTGCATGCATCAATTAGCCATTCAATCATCGAAGAAGCATATGGTGAACACGTTCAAACTCATATGATAAAAAATCTTGCAGGTGCTGGGGACTGGAGGCACACACTTGTTGAGGCTCAACACTACAACCAGTGTCAGGGACACCTTTGAGGAACTCACAGTGGAATAGGGACATGAGAAATCATTTTACATTCACAGCAGGTCACTGTGAAATAAGATTGTGCACTCAGGGGGTTTCTCTTAGGTCCTGAGTACACTGCAGACCCACAGCCTTCCTTACATGGCAGTGGTGCAGCCATGTGCCAGGGTGCCTGCGCCCTGACTGGGAGCAGATCACTTTTCTTTGCAGTCACACCTTAACCACAAGGGTGGACTTTTCTCATATTGTTCCATCAGAAAGTATGGAGAGGCAAAGAGCCCGTGTCTGTGCAAAAAATTCATCATTTAAATTCACCACCCAGTAGTGTTTGAACAAATAAAGCTGAGCTTGCTGCCTCTTTGTTCTTTAATAAAGGGGAAAAACCTCTGTTAACCCACGGACAGCAAACTGCAAAATGAGATTTGGTGTCTAAAGATATTTCTACAGTTATTATTAGATTCAGAGACCTCCAGCTGTATCAGTACCCAGACATCAGTGGTAGGGTCAGTGCTGTTCTGCTTATCCTGCTTAAGAAAACATTCTTCTTACCTAATAAAGTTTTCTGAATATGGGATTCTTTCTCTATCGTTCATTTTGGTGCTCTTCTGTTGCATTTAAACCATATTAGATTTACAGCAAGCTGCCACTGAGATGATACCCAGTGACCTATTTGCATTGGCCATCTCTCACATGCTGATGTAATGGTGCATGACCTATCAGCAGAACATTCAAAAATGGAAGATTGATTGGGCTAAGTGTTAATTGTTCTATTAAAGGGGAGAAGAAATGCCGCACACCCTCCTTCTCTTAACCTCAAGTCTGACCCTGATACTATCCGTCACAACCCAAAATATCCTTCCTACTTCCACACCTGTACAATTAAACCTAAATAATTACAGTCTCTAATGGACCCAACATGTCAGGTTAAAATCAGATTCTCCAAAGAGATTTGATGAAGTGGGTTGAGGTAATTCTGTTCCAGTGTGGCAAATGAAACAGACATTACTATTAGAAGATATGAGATGATGCTGATCATTTATAAGGCCCCTCATTCTGAGAGAAGTGGAGATAATATATCACCAGGAATAAGGACAGTGTGGTGACACTTTTGATGTGAAAAACATATTTTAAGGCATGAGTGTGAGACAGAAAAACTGCCTAGCTTAAAAACCTGATGTATTGTTACTAGACAGTCCTTTGAGAAAGATTTACCCTGAAAATGAGATAGTCTTACAATATGCCCACATTTCTCCTGCAGTGGGTAGATAAACACCAGGTGTATGACTCTGCTCAGTAAAACATCAAAACCAATGTCAGAAACAGCAGCAATTTTATTAAGCACGATGAGCTGACAGTCAGCAATTTTTAATTCAGTTTCCTCGGTGTTGTTTGTTGTCACGCTAAGCCTTGCAAGACATGTACGGGATAATAAACAACCCAAGTGGTTAAATTCAGCAGTGCTACTAGGAATAGCACAGTAGGTCCTGAGCTGGTAGCCATCTAAACCACAGATGCTTTCCAAAGTAAGCTAGAGATATCCAGCAAAGTGATGACAGTTAGCCTGAGTCTAGTATTCATGTCAGACAGGAGACTTGTTTTTTCGCAAAATAGAGCTGCTTCCATGGCAGCCTTCTCTGGATGGGCTTGGTGACTTTGCTGACCAGCAGTAGATCGCAGGCACTAAAGGCAATGAAATGACACTGATAACAATGCAAAGTTGCATGAAGGAACAGAATATACCAAAAGGGACTAAAAGAGAAACTGTAAATGGTTGTTGGGAGAGCTGGCATCAAAAATGAACATATAGCTGGAGTTCATATTGTACGAATTTCATCTACTCTGCAGTAACTCCCTCTTAAGTAATTTAAGGCTTTCACAGCTGTCTCCCAGAACTACAACATCACTTGGTAAGGGACAGAGGTAGGCAACTGTCAGCCACTCCTAACAGCAAAGAAAAACTGGTGGATTCATTCAGCTCCTAAATTACCTACTGGGATCTCAAGCTTTTTAGTACATGTCAAAAATTCTCACAGATGCAGCCATACCGTTGACCACATAAAAGAAGCCTGGCATCAATGGTCATCAATGTGCATCAGCTTCCTTTGAAATAATGTCAACACAAACTAAAATTCCTCTGTGAGAACCTACACGGTGAGGTGTAATAGAGACACAAGTAATTGTTTGAAGAGACTATTTATCTTAGAGTAGCATGTACTTTACCTTTAAATCAGTATCCAATTTGCTGAACTTTTCATGGGAAAAGGATTTAGGAACATGACTAATATTTTAGTTTGGCATATTTTTGGCATATTTTATTGCATTTTTATTTTGACACATGTTGGTGTATGATAGAGCTAGTTTGTAACAGTGCCTAGTGTGTGTCCTTTGTTAAATTGAATGGCTAAGGTCTAGGTCTTAAAAAACCTCCAGTGTAAGTGAAAGAGAGGGACACTTTAACACACTGACTCCACTCGGGATGGGAAGGCCTGTAACTGCTCAGAGAAGCAGTCTAGTCCTAGTCGCTGCTGCAATAGTGTGACAAGGAAAAGAATTTTTCAGGAGAACAAAACTATAAAGACAGTGAAAGAATTCAGGAATACGAATCCCACTCTCTGTCAGTGGCACAGGTTCTTAAATGCTCAATGACCCAATTTGCAGAAGTATTTAGAAATCTAAAATTTAGATAAGCACCTCTTGCCATTTCAAAAAGCATCCATTCCACTGCCACCGAAATTTGCATCTTTAAGTGAAAAATTACCTTTGAAAACATGTCTGAAGTTGCTTTAGAAAGGATTACACTCTTGCCAGTTAGACGTTTGAAAACTTTACAGGATGATATATCACAAAAGCCAGGAAAGCAAACAAGCCTTCCAGTTCCTCCCAAAAATTAAAGGAAAATAAAACATTATTCCTAAGCTCTTTAAACTCACTGATTAAAAGCACACTGCATTTAGATCAAATTTAAATGTGACTCTTTTTGGGCCGATAATGTCTCTTTAAGGTAAGTACTTTCAAATGGAACAACTGCCAATTTATGGAAATTTTAATACTTAACAACCTTGACAATGTCCTTTTGATTAGCCTGCAAAAATGAAGCTCCTTTTGATAGGAAAGTTCATTAACTTATTTAAAGTCTCTACATATTATGCTGAACAGTCTGAATATCAGCAATCTGTCGCTGGAAAAATTTGGTAACTTATGCAGTTTAGCAACAAAATTCAACTATGAGAAACAAAGATCTCAGTTGTCTTCTTTCTTAGGCTGGTCTGAAAGATGCTTGTAGCCAAGCAACATTTTTCTTTTGTGCTGGATACAGCAAAAATCAAATAGAAAAAGAAATGTCATATTTAGTTTGAATCGCACTGGATGACCACTTGCAAGAAGTGAAGAATTCAACTGGTTTACGGATATGAAAGTAATTTTATTATTTCAGAATCATGTGTTCCATTAGTTCCCACAATTTTAGTCAAAATTAACCGGGTGAGAAAGTTACTGCATATAAAACATAATATGTAGTTATCCATAATTTAGTCAAAATAAATGAATGATAATTATAGAGAGATGATATAAGAGTGGGATAAGTTCTTAAGATCAGATCTCTTTAACAAGTAAAGAGGTGGCTGGTAGATACGAAGGGATGATGTCTGATGTTAAAATAAATCCAAGGACCATGTTCTGCCTTCACAGAGGTATTTTTTTTCCCACAATTACATTTAATGCCTAAAATCTGATCTTTTTGTTGGCTTGCCCGCCCAGGAGCTACCTTAGGGAAGTTTTGACCTTGTCAGGACCAGGGAAGTGAATGCTGAGTGACTGAGAGAGAAGAGGATTTTCAGTCTGACATTCTGGGCTTTGGCTTGCTGCGTCTTTACTGACTTCATTGATGAAATAGCTGCCTTGTTTGAATAAGTGGTAGCAGATTGCAGGCTGAGCTCAAGCCCTATTAAAAGAGCATAGTGGAATATTATGGCTGGGACTGACACAATATGGGTATTTCCTTCTGCTCTTAGTCCTCTTCCACTTCTCTCCCTACTATATTACTTTTTAAAACTCAGAATCAGAGCCTTGAGCAGAGTTGCAGCACCCTTAAAGAGAGGATACATTATTTCCTTGCAGTGTATAAAGAGCTTTGACAAAGCTACTACTCTCGGTATGTATTAGGATGAAACTCTCATGCCCATTCCTGTTAACACAGCATCTCCTTTTTTTCTCCTTCTGTTTTAGCAGGAGAGCTGATTCTATGCCCTGAGCAATTACCACAGTCTGTTTTGGTGTCACTTCCTCACTTTTCTACTCTATTCCCTCTTGACACCTCTTTCTTTGCTGACCTCTAAGTCATTTTCTGTCCCTGGTGTCCCCTCTCTGTCCCATGGCTGTGGGCACTGCTGGCATCACTGCCAGCTGTCCTGGGGGCCAAGGGGAAACAGAGGGAGAGGAGGGATGTTTGACCTGGAGCTGCAGCTGTGTTTCTCTATGGGTAATTTACTTCTCTTTCACTTGCACAGTGAGCCACCAGAGGAAGAAGGCAAGTGAGGAGCAATGAAGTTGTGGGCTATGGGATTGGTTTTGCCATTGTTGGCATATCAATGGCTTGAAATGTAGCAAAATTTAATAAAGATACTGGTTAACAACAACAGCAACAAAACCGCATGGACTCCAATTCCTAATGGATGTGAAGCATCCTCATTAAGACCTTGTCTCGTCTCCTGACCTGAGTTCAAAGCATGTTGGTGGATCAAGCAGGTGTTATGAGTACTAGAAGTAACGTTATCGATAAGACTGACATGCTGATCCTTATCTGACACTCGTCATGCATGATCTGATTTTTTAAATTCATCATGTTATCTTCAAATGTTTTTCTGCAATTTGGGCTTAAAGAGCTACTTTTCTCATGACTGGTAATATGTCAAATTTAGGAATGTTTTGTACAGTGGTTATCATTTTATTGCTTATCCAATAGTAGCTTCAGATATGTTAAGACAGCAAATGCATAATCTAAGATGGAAGAAAGGATGTTTCTTAGGAAAAGTTTTAATGGAGGCACTAAGATTTTCAAATCCTCAGGGTCTTTTCCCAAAAAAATATAAATGAGGGAAACAATGAATTGTATTAGAGGCCTGACTGAAATGTTAAGTATAATTTCTGCTGCCATGAACACCATAAAATGAAACTATGTGCTTATCTGTCCAGAATATATAGCTTTTTTCTGAATAACATTTTCATGGGGAATAAAAGTAGCAACAGTCACAATGCAATTCGGTCTTACATTTTTAAAAAGTGACTTGTGATTGCAGCCATTTAAAATGGGAATGGACAGAATAAAGCATATTTAGCTTTTTAATAAGGATGTGTTGTTTAATCTGGATTTAAAAAAAAGCTAAAGAGAGAGTACAAAAAGTTAAGTTCCCTATAAAGGCAGAATTTCAAACTGAAACAAATCATTAAAAATAAAGATGAAAATAATGGTCCACATGTAAAGCCCTAGTGCAGAGAGTTAACTGTGCATTCAGCTGAGCACGTTTATCCTGCTCTGCTGAGACAGACTGGTAGGGTAGAAGATTTTCAGCATTTGTTCATTTAAAGATAAGGATAACTCTGTGCACAGAGCACTGCACGCAGAATGCAAAGAGACTCCCTTCAAAGTCTGCTCAAGTCAGTAAACAGACTTCTTCAGCTTTATGAGAATTCTTGCCCATCCTCTTGTAATTCCACAGGCAAACTCTGCCAAGGCAGCTACTTCTAATTTCTGTTAAATGAATGATGTCTTATTCAACTCAGACTGATAAATAATTCTTTCAATTATGGGTCTGAGCTTGCTATCTCACAGACTCTGATGCATTTGGTTTAAGAATCAACATTATGACTCATCTGAATTATGTTACAGCAAAAAACCTTATTTGGTTGATACAGTTTTTTCCTATCAAAATGAAGCACAAAGTAGCTCTCCCCCTGATTTCTCTCTCTCTCTCTGTCATTCATTTTCTTGTGCCCATTTTTAATATAGAAGCTGACTTTCTGCAAAGTATATGTTTTTCTAGAGCTCAAAAGTGACACATGACCTTACTTGTCTTTCATTATTTCCTTTACAGAATTTTTTATTCAAATATTGTTTCAAAACTTGTGCTCACAAAATAGATATACAAATATCAATACTTAACATTAAGGCAATCCTTTTAGTTTGGGGGAAAATCATGTTTAGGATCTGAGAAAACAAAGTGGAATATATTCTTTTTTGCCTGTAGCTTTGGGAGCTTGAAAGTCCCATTATCCTAAGAATTAAATTGGCTTACTCTAGTGCATACAGATGGCAATGCCTTGTGCTAGGTACAGATGCCATTTTTTTTCTTTTTGTCCTCAAAGGAGAGAAGGAAAAGTCTAGTCTGTCCACCTGCAAAAAACAGTGAGATTTTGTAACATAAAGGTGAGTTTAAGAGTTTATTCTACATAGTCCCATATGCATACTTCAAGACATCTTTTTTTTGAATTTAATAATATTTTTGACAGACTTATTCCCCAAGTGACATTTTTTGGATGGAAAACAAATTTAAAACGTGATGACTGCTGAAATGGTAAAGAAGTAGCAGCTGAATCCTGTGGTCAACAAACATTATTGGCAAAGAAACATGGCGAAACTATTTTTTGAAGTGTATCTATTCCTAATTTTAAAAAAGGAATCACTATAATCTTCATTAGGCAATCTTTGAGAAGTCTAATGCATGAAAAGAGAAATCTTCATTTCAGTTCAGTGACTATTCATGCAAATATATTTCTAAATTGTTTTTTTGTGCATGACAGTCAGTGATTTTGCTTAAATTGCTATTTTCCGCTCTCAAGGCAAACAGCATCATTTTCAAGCTCAACATTGACTGCAAAAACTTCTTATGAATAAAAAATTCAGGCTTTCAACTCTGATACCCACAGCCTTTGTTTCCAGTGAAGATGTGTAGGCTACAGTAAATACTCATAGGGATGCTCAAGGAAAGCACGAGGTTCTCAGTATCTGTGAATAACTGCTGACGAAACTGCACAGCCAAGTGAAATTCCTGGGATATCTTTCTCAATTTTGATAACATAAAAATTCATTGTCCAGTTAGGTGAATGTGCGAGTGTGACTGAGGTGAAGGTGCTTGTTCTTAGAAAATGTGAGTAATTGAGTAAGTAGATCATAAATTATAGTAAGATGTCGGTCACATAAAACATTGAACTATTCCAAATATAAACTGGCTTTATAATATGTACATAAATAGCCTTGTTTACATGAAGCTCACACAACCCTTATACAAGAAGGGAATGACCTTATCCTGGCTTGATTCATGTAGGATAATTGGATGATTGTTTCTTCGTTAGAAAACTTTGGAGTCATTTGATACATGTGATTCACTGGAAGAAAAACCGCTTAAAGAGATAGCAAAGACTTTGCAAAAAACCCCAAAAAACCAAAAGAAACTAAATCTTTGAATGTTAAATAAGGACAGACATCATTTTCTTCAAACTCTGATGAGTGCTAAAATGAGTCCTATGAATTGTCTTAGTTGTGGCATCTGCAGATTTTCTGTCTGGTTAAAGTTTCGTCAAAATCTCACACTTAGAAAAAGGACTTCAGACTACAAAATGTAAGAGGAACATTTTAATTGTCATTGGTCCTAGGGAAAACAGGAGTCCTGAAGATCATATTTCTTAGGATTTTAATGAAGAGATTTCTTTCAACAATCTGCTGTCAGTCAGATTTGAACACTACTTTTTATATTTTCTTCTGCCTTCTTAAGTACATACTCGTATTTCCTGCACATGGTGAATGAGTAAACCAACCCACAAACAAAGGTTACCCTCTGCTCTTAAATCCTTCTGGTCCCTAGGCATTTCTGACTGATGGAAATTGGATGTAGAGGCAAGGCAAACTACTCTGGCTAAATGCTTCTGAATAGGATGATGGTCTGCTGCTACATAAGTCTTGTGCGCTGTCAGATCCCTGGAGCATTCTTTGTTCTGGCCTTGGAGAGACTTCTTGTCAGCCCACCAGACAGTAAGAATAAAACTGCAGTTGATTCTGTCAGAACATCACACTAAATGAAGAAAGTGATGATTCTTCCTACATGTACATTTAAACTTCTTTTTCAGAGTTATCCCTGGTTCTAGCTCAGTTAGAAAAGGCTGAGGAAAAAAAAGAATTTGCCTTTTAATTATTCAAATGTTCTTTTCAGACAACAGCTACTGCAGAGTGTTGCAAACAGGGAGAATATAGGACAGATGGGGAAGAGGAAAAGGTGGTAAAAGGAATAGAAATATTGTGCAATAATTCTAAATCTTTCCTTTTTGATGTACTGTGTTGTAATCACACACAACTCATGCCACTTACCACTTGAAACTGCAAGCAGTAGAGATTAAACAATAAGCAGTTTCTGAGGAAGTGGAGTGGGGTGATAAAGCTTGTTGATGGGGCTGTTATTCAGGGTAGTAGAAATGACAGCCCACATGGATAAAGTGTCGTAGAAGGACCTTATGATACTGAATGATTAGACAATAAAATGGCACAAGAATTCAATGTAGTTAATGTAAAGTGATGTACAAAAGAAAAAAATCTAACTTCACCTATAAAATGATGAGCTCTGAGGACCTTAGGAATGAAATTGTGGGGTATCAGCTCAGTGTTCATTAGTAGCAAAAACAAATCAAGTCTTAAGAAATGCTAGGAAAAAGATTTAAAAAAGCCCCAGAAAATATTGCTTTGCTGTATAAATTCATTTTTTATCTGCTCTTTGAGTAACATGTATAATGTCAGCTCCCCCACTCAAGTTTAAACTAAGTATTCAATCCATGTAACACTTTGAATGGCAATAAAGCCACCTCAGATTGACTATGACAAACATGTATAAAATCAGGAGAGGTATAGAAAAAGCGGACATGGATCTCCTGCAGCACAAGCACTAGGAGAGGAGAGCAGCTATACCTACAAGTCAGTAGTTGAAAAGTTCACCATAAAAGAGGAGAAGGTCCCCATGGCATGTACGTAAGCTACGGAATTTCTTGCCACAGGATATTGCAGATGATAAAAGTTTATGGAGTTCAAAAAGCAACTACAGATATATATAGTGAGAGGGCTAGTGAGTTCAAAGACATCATCAGCTAAGGAAGCTGTGTGTTCCAAATTGCTGGATTGTATTTCGGGCAAGCGTCACTTTGTGCTTGCCTTGTTGTTACACTGCTAGATAAAAGACGCTGAGCTAGATAGACCATCAGTCTGGTCCAGCACAAGTGTTTTTACGTTCTTTTATGACATAAGTGGGGTTGTCAAAGTGCAAAGGATGAAACCCCAGCTCTGTTGAAACAAAAAATCTCAGCTCTCTTCAGCAGGGTTGTGAAACAAACGTCATTCAAATGCTCTTTTTACAAAAAGGCATGGTTCAACTGTATGTATGTTTGCAACTGAAGTGTACATAGGGTGGTAAATACAGTTTTACATATAGATTTTAAGTCTCCCAAGGAGAGATGAATTGATTGATCACATTTTAGAGACGGAGAGGAAGCGTGCCAACACAGGCATAGAGGTACTTTGAGTCAGTGACTTAAACTCAGGATTGCAACTTACAACACCTTTGTTTCTATTTTTGAGAAAGCCGGGGCCGTGGTGTGAGACATGGTCAGGTCAGGTCATTGGAAATATTTGCTGTTGAATCAGGGATATTGATTTGATTTCACTGAGAAGAAAGGCATTTGTGGGAGTTTTTATCTGTAACTACAGTTTATTGCTTCTGTTTTTTCCATTAGGATGCTCTCTGCTTTATTTCTTGATGTTAATTTACTGCATCTCAGTGAATCTAAAGTATGAGTTTTTTTCTGGCATTTTAGCAAGTAAAATGTGATTCTGAGAACTCAGAAAAATCATGACCTAACCTTTCCCAACATAATGATAATAATGATACCATTTACAGGAAAAAATTGCTTTAAATTGGTTAGAAAACACTTATGTTAAAAGACACCTTACCAACACGAGGGAAGAAAATGCAGAGTACATTTTCATAGTTAATTTTGGTTAAATAGGCTAATGAATGTTTTCTGCATAGCAGCCAAGATTGCCATGTGGCTGCAATCGCTGCTGGGAGCAAATGCTGCTTGTTTTTCCTTTTCAGTTTGTTCTTGGATTCTGCGCCTGGCTTTAAATGGATCCTGTGCATGGCATCAACAAATTAAAAAAATGACTTGTCTGATGCCTGAGAAATAGAGCTCCTAATAGGGTGCCATGTGTTTGGCCCATTCAGGAGGTGGATTTGCATTCCCTTCACAGATTTTTACGTGCCATTTTCTGTGTTTGAGCACAGAGTTAGAGCACAACATCCACATAACCCACCCCAGCAGGTTTTGGGTTCTGAACAAAAAGGTTTGGGGTGAGAATAAAACCTAGTAGTACCCAGAGTACCAAGCCTTGCCTCAAGCTGGTTACTGTGCAGAAGTTAAGCTTGGAGCAGGCTAAGAGATGCACAAATCAACCATGATTGTACCAGCATCTGTGCCAAACCCTCTGTTTTCAGCACTAAAGGATTGACTCTCCTTACTCTTAAATCTTTAGGCATGAGATTTACACTTTGCTTCATTCTTTGTAGATGTCTGTTTACAGTCCAAAGTCCTTCCAAAACCCTGAGTTTTGTTAGAATAAGGTTGTCAGAGAAATAACTTCTCAACTCTTTGCCTCCTCCTTGGAGCCCTGCAGGAACACTTCAGTCATGTTTTTCATGACTTTTCTCTGTAATTGTCAGTGATAATAACTTTTTTTTTTTTTTTAAAGAAAAAAGGAATCTAGTCTTTATAATCAACTGACAGCAGGAACTGGAGTTTCCAAAAAAGCATCAGAGATGGTGAGATTCATGATAAAAGTCTGCCTCAGGAGATCCGCTTTCATCTTTTACTCTCTCCATGTTTTTCCTTGCTTACAGGTTGCAGTAGTGAAGTCCCGAATAAGCCTCAAATAGTACTAAAAAAAAAAAGGACTTGGAAACTCACCCATTGTGACTGCAAATAATACTGTTGGAGTGGCAGCAGCTTTTCTGTTCTTGTAGAGCTTTCGGATTTGAGCTGTCCCTGCAACAGAAGCTACCCATGGTGTGAAGTAGACTTTGGTCTGAAACTGCAGTGGCTGTAATTAAACTTAATTGAAACCGTGTCTGTGAGACAGAGGGACAAATGTCTTTAGGAGCATCGCTACAGCTGCATCACTTCTGAGTAGAAATCACATTAGCAAGGGGGAAATAAAACCCAGTATAAGGTACTGTGGGTAAGCTGGCGCTGTGCAATGCCCCAGATTGTACTGCAGGAAGAATTATGGTAGAACTATAAAGCCATTGGACTTTTTGTAAGTATAAAAAGCTATAAGGATGAATAGTAGTTTTAAATATATGTATTTCCTTTCTGTTGATCCTTCACAGGTTACTTCACTATATTTTTATTGCTTATGTCTAGCCACAGGGGAAAGCTGATTAAGTGGTCTAATTTTTCCTTATCTCCTATCTTCACTGCTTGACCTTCCTGTTTGAATGTATTGGGTATTTCCAACTGAGTTCCTATTATGAAATCCAGATTGTGTTCTGGAAATACGTAGTTTCTGATGAACTGCAAGAGAAACACAGGTGGGTTTCTGATAGCAACATGCTTGAGTTCTTGCCAGCTCATCTTATGGGCTTCCAGAGGCTTCAAAGCAACCGTGTTCTGCAGAATCTGCCACTTTGACAAACTCTGTCGTGCCAGTGCCCTGGGGCTGGATTTCCTGTGAGTCTGCAGATTCCCTGCCATACATGCATGAACCACAGGAGCTTTGGTTCAGCTTTCCAGGTGAGATCTGAAGTCTGGGCTCATCTTCCTTTTCGATTCTTCACGAAGCATGCAGTGGTTCCTAACAAGAACCGGGGATCCCAGGAGCACCACCTCTGCACCAGGGCTGCTCTCCCATGCTGCCCTGACAGCCAACAACCAAGCTCAAAGCTGTCGTGTTGCCCATCAGACCTTTTGATATTGTTACGGCCAGTGGGAAAAGATGAACTGGGAATAACAGGGAGATTCCAGCACATTGTGAAGGATTACTGTGATGAACTGGAGAAAGGCAAACCTCGCTGCTGTAGTCTCCTGCCTCTGCAGCACACAGCCTGGAAACCCTGAGGACTTCAGCTCTGTTATTCACTCCTGCAACACTGTGTTTGGCAGCCTCGTAGGTTCCTCTCCGAGCCAGCGATCTCATGGCTTCAAACCCATTGCTGTGGAAGAGCAGGCAGCAGTTTCCCGAACTCAACTGTAAATTGCAGCACTCCTGTAACTTCCTGCAGTCAAAAGAGCCATGCCAGGTACCTCACAGCTTGTGCTTCTTCCAAATGTTGTTGTGGGTGTCTCAGATGGTACTGGGCACATATGGTTGTGCTGCAGAATTTCCCATAATTTTCCTTCAATGGAATGTTTTAATTCTTTCAAGGAGAATCTTATTACAATTAATTTTCAACAGCAATTTCTACTTAACATTTCATTCTGAAATGAAAGAATGTATTACTTGGAACTTCAGAATACTTTGTAAAATGGAAACGGTTAATTTAGACCAGGTCAGCACTGACATTCGAAGAGAAAGGACCTGGAACTCTTCTGGCTCCTTCAACTCTCTGCTGATAGAATCTCCTTGGTTTCTCCCAGAAAAACCCTTAGAATACTGATGCTCACATACACTGTTTCATACTGATTTAATCTAGTTCCTTGTCTAAGACACTTCACAAATTATTGTAATATTGCCATTACTAGTCAGAAATATTATATCTAATTATGCTAACACTGCAGCACTGGCTTCACTGATGAGATCAGATTCTATCTGATCCATTTGAATTCTTTTCCTTCAAATACCATCCCGGGCTGTCCCTTCAGGATGAAAACTCTCACCAGCCCGGTCTTCTCTCAGTTGTCTCCTTGCCAATCGCTTCCACTCCGTTGTTGCTCACTCCTGTTGTTCTATAGCGTACATTTATAAAATGCACATAAGGTCTCCAGATGTGTAAATATTTGGTTTGTTTAAATGCAAGTCATAAGGACTGCTTTTTTCCTTCTTTCTATTTGTTTGTGTCATATTTGTTGCTTCCAGGAGTAATTAGACTCCAAGTTTTTCAGGAAAGGGAACACATTTTCTGGCTTGGCACAGCGAGCCCCAATCTTGACCAAGACCAGCAGGCATTGCTATAACATAAATAAATAATAACAGCTCTAAAAATCTTTTCATCACCTTAATGGCTATGTGATTTCTGTGCATTTTTCTGATCACTGTAAGTAGTTGTAGAAAGCATTGTGATAACGTCAATAGAAGCATGGTATGGTAATGTAAAATTAATGAGCTAGATGGTAATCTTTTTAAGCAAATCGTGTTCTGTAATACAGCACACCCTCTCAATTAGTCTGTTCTCAGGAGCCAAGGAATCAGTGTATTGTGTGTCGAGTGCACGGTAAAATTGACTGCATTACTCAGGAGGATCAGGGCAGCTGATAGCCAAAGTGAATAACCTCGTATGGAACATAACCTTACAGTGGAGAGCGTTACGGAGGGGATTCATGGGACTTTCATGTTTTTGATGTCCCACAAATATTTGTCAGTAAAGAGAAGGAGACTTCCGTGAGTTTTGTTATGAAAACCAAATTAAGGAAGCTGGGCTGTAGTCTTCTGAAAGCCTTTGCTCTCCCAGAGCCCCGATCAAGTCATTAATGAAACGTATAACTAGCAGGGGAGGCAAAGATCTGTTTCATACTTTCCATGGCTATTACCTCTCTGATCATTGAGAGTCAGACTTTTTTACCTGGTGCAATTGATATCTGAATCACTCCATCGTAAACACTATGAAGCATGACACTGAGTAGAAAAGGTATGTGATGTGCAGTCATGGCAACTGACCTCTCAGTCTGGAGGGGAAAGTCCCCTGGTGGAGGGAGGCCTGGGGGTTATACAATGCTGACAAGGAATAAGATTATGCCGCTTTATCTGATACTTGCTGAACACCAAGCAGAGTTTCCTTCAGTTCTACCTCTGCTGCCTTTTTTGCCTGTGCATGGTATGCTCTGGGCAACACACAGGTATCATCAACACAGACGAGCTGCAAGCTGATGGATAAAACTCACCGCAGTGGCAGTGATACAGAGAATATATTTGATCCTGTAGTTCGCTCAGAGAAACTTCCAGTTTCTTTAATGAGCTCCATGGGAATTTGATTAAAGATTTTCAGACTGGGTTCGTTATTTCTGATGAAGGACTAGTGAAGAAATTCATTAATGGAACAATTTCTGGAGGCTAGGACTTAAATTTGGTTTACATCATGAGAGAGATTAATTTCATCTCAAACTATAGCTCAGTGGACATTAATCTATATTACAGTTCTGCAGCCAGTGAAAGTAGAAACTCGTGTTTGGGATCAAAAACTGACAATATAGCCAGTCGTGAGTCAAAAAACAACTAGCACAAAATTTTTTTGACTTTCAGGAAATTCTGACCAGATATTGATTTACTGAAAATTTTGACTTAATATAATAACTCCAATTTAGAAGAAACGTAGACTGTCTTGTGTTTTATTTTATAAACCAACTTCAAATATGTCCTGATTTGTTTGAATGCTTGGGGGAAGACACCCTAGGTTACAGAAATGAGAGACTGATGTAGACTGTAAAGGAAGATTAATCTTACCTTCTATTTTAAACTACTGCATGCTAAAATCTCACTCTATCTCTCATAGAAGAAGCATCTCCACAATGTCAAAATAGTAATCATGGTAGAATAATGTTAAAGATGTATTAACCCAAATTTTTCATTCCATGTCCCTAACCTCTCAAAAAAACCCCAAAAACCCATGCTTTCTTTGTCACAGAGACCAAAATAATATTTTATGTTTTTCTTTACGCTCTTTTATTGTATTTAGTTGCAATTTACTGCAACGACATTAGTTGGAGAATATTGGTCATTTGGCAATGGGCTTCCATTCATTTCAAAAAGCAGGCATCACTTTTCATCTTAAGCAATTGTAGTCTACAGTGTTAATGGTGTCTACATTAATGTAGTTCACTTTATGAGAAAGCTACTGGACTGTCTTTTACTTTATTTATTAACAATGTTAGAGAGTGTATTTTCATTCAGGTCTTCAGCAGTGGCTAGACAAAAGAGCTATTTATTATATACAGAAAAGTTATCGACAGCTTCAATTACGAAAATCTCCCTTTGTTCAAATGACAAATCAAAATCCTGGAAAATTTCCTACCTCTTTGGGTTTTGTCTGAAAGTTAATTTATCAGTTGGCATACCACTGGGTCCAAACCTGCCTTTCCTGAAGTAAGTGGGAATTTTGCCATTGGCTTTGATGGGAGCAGGTGCACGCCCCTAATGAGGTGTGTAATGGAAACGGTGTACACACAAAAAACCTGGACACAGTCAGCATGAGAAACACCGAATAAGAAGAAGGATTTCTCAGAATCCCAGAGCACGTGAACAGTGTGTTGCAGTGACATTTAAACATTGACAAGAAAAGTGAAGAGATCAAATGAAAGAATAGAATAGACAAGAAGATATTGTCACACTGGAACAATTCACCTCGTGCTTGGAAAAGTTTATTGAAACCTTGAATAGAGAGGGAAAGGGCATCATGATAAATGGGAACACCTAAGCCACATTAGATCAGCTGATAACACAGTCATCTTTGCCAAAATCCCTGAAGACCTTGAAGCACTGATGAGGGAATTAATCATGAAAAGTAGGCTTGAGCAATTAGGATAGGAAGAGCTCAGTTGTCCCCAGTGAAACTTGACCCCAACCTTCAACCTGTATTGAAATCAAGTATGACCCAAACCTTTGCTGAAGTACGGAAAAAGGCAAAGAAAGTTTTTTTCACCTCATTATTCCTCATTTCATTCACTGTACTCAGTATAGGGTGCTGCGGATAATCTCAGACCGGTATCAACTAAAATAGCACCAGAACAGCAAGACACTGTGACTTTATCAGCCAGTGTTGCATCCACAGTAATTAGCCCTGCTTCTCAGTGGCGAGGAAGGGCATGTTAATGAGGCTGAGTGCCGTGATAACTAATCCTGAGGAAGCTGCTGTGTGAACTCAGTAAGACGCTGGCTTTGTGCTGGGCTGCTCTGTGAGGATCAGACCCTGTGGTGTTAACCGGGTGTGTTCAGCACAGTGAGATCCAGCACACAGCAGGACGTGTGTATCCTGGGCCATGTCCGTGCCCGGGTGCTGCAGGAGAGGCTGTGCTTGAAGAAACTTCATGGTACCTCATGTTCACGAGAAGGAGTGATAAAGAAGGAAGAGGAAGACCGTGGCCACCTTCGTGCTGCAGTCTTAATGCAAGTTATGTGCTTTGGCCTTGGGTGAGATGTGTGATAAAATAGGCAGAAGACAGGGGAAAGGAAATAGAGGCTGGTTGAGGCTCTGTTTCTCCTGCTGATTGGCACAGTGTTTATTTCCTGGTTGTGATGAAAGAACCTGGCTTGTTTTACCAGAAGGTGCTAATACTCATGTGATGAGTACAAGGAGTACTCACATCCTGAGTCCCTGGCTGTCTGAAGCAAGAGTGGGTGTTTGCACTGCCAGAGCCGGGCTGTGCCTTGTGTGGAAAAATGGAGGCGTTCTGTGGTCTGGGCTTGGAAGGGTTTTTTCAGACATTTGATAGTAGTTCTGGTTTGTTTGTTGGTTTGTTGGTTTTATTTCTTTCACAAATGTCGCTCTGAGTCTGGACAGCATCCTCGAGGGGCATCTTTGTTGAACGTAACTACTGTTTACTTATCCATATTGAGTGTTTTATCTTGGCCACAAGCTGAAGCACACATAATGAGGAAAGGAACATCGCTCATTATTTGTCTTCTGGATTGGCAGAGTTGCATGGGTGAAGGCAGATGAGGATCTCTTGGGATGCTGCAGCTATTGTGGTAGGAAATTTTTCCAGTCAGATATTCGAATGAGATCTGGGAGATGAATGTAATTTGTCTCTAGTTTTATTTTTAGTGATTTCACTTTTCTGGCTTAAGTATTTCATTCCCTTTTATTGTCAAGATTTATTACCAGCACTGTTGTGAAATGCAGCCAGTTCCAGTCTTCGAACTCCTTCTTCCTAAACTTAATTTTTGTCAATGGAATAGTTTCCTGTAAAACATCTAATTGTTGGCTTGTTGGCAAATTACATCCACGAGCTTTTTAAAAACTGACTAAGGCCAGCACCAATTATGTGGCTGGTGCCAAGTCTCTTAGTTGCTGATGGAATAAATGAGAATTTCAGTTGTTTCAGAGATGACTGTGTTTTTGGACAGTGAAAACTTAAGAGCATTAAGTTCCTAGTTCCTTGCTACAGTATCGTATTTATGCTCCTATAGTTCCATTCTTTGACAATTTTAATACATTTGTTGACACAACTTTCCTGTTGGGTAGGAAATGCTGTTATCATAATCATTATCAATATTTTTCAACTGGGAAAACAGAACCCCAAGGAACTATAGTCATGTTTATGTTACAGAATACATCACAGGCAGGAGAAAAAGCGTCCTTTCCTGGAGGGGACAGTTGTTTATACAGGAGTGCTTTTTGTGATGAACTTTTCACTGGATCTGTCACGCGATAGGCTAGACTGAAAAAGGGGGATTCCATGCCGTATTTTTGCATCTTTACCAGAAGATTTTGTTCATAAAAAAAAATCCATGGAGGAAATCATAACTCTCTAGCCCAAATGGCTTGCATAGGCTGTGGTATCTGGGATGGAGAATGAGTCAGATCTTATGTGAGAATCCCTGGAGGTGACCCCTTTCCCCCATAGCCCTGCTGAACTGGGACTTCCCTCATTGCAGGCAAAAAATATCTGCAAAAGCAATTATCAAAAGAATTTTTTCTTGAAAGCAGTGCCTTCCACTAAGTAATATTTGGGCCCAAAATACCAGTAGGAACATTTTTGTCTTGCTCTTCACAAAGGCAGCATCTCCAGGATCTCTGTACTTGGGTTTTAAGCAGCTGATATGTGCTTCTTCTGTGCATATTCTTTCAAAGTATGAAACACACCACACTGATTAAGGGTAGGCTGTGATGAACACCTCAACTCCAAACACACAGAGCTGCTCTGTAATGGACAAAAAGTCACGTGCCTTTAACAATACCTTAGGGGAGGTTCAGCTCCTCACCTATGCCTAAAATTTATTGTTCAAACTTGTGTTTAATCTGAACTTTAAATTATTCTCTACTCTAAAGGAAATGAATAAAGAATCAACAAATAGGGGAAAACATATGGGCTTTACTTTAGCTGTGAGTTATTAAAAATATAAATTTTTGGGAGGTATTTTCTTTATTTATGTACAAAATGTCATCTAATTCTTTCATGAAAGCTAATTTTAAATTTTTATTTTCCTTTAGATTTATTCTCTCCCCCCCCAATACACAAATAAAAAGGTTAAGAAGTGGAGTTTGACTTCTGTGTTCCTGAATTTTCTTTAAAAGTCATGGAGCTGTCAGGATGATGAGTTATTGGTTGTCAATAAAGTAACTATTGATCATAATCTTCCAAAATTCATCCTTCATATGTGTGCAAAACCGGAATATGCTGTGAACTGCAGAACAGAATTAATTACTTTGTCCCCGAGGGAAGAGCAGATAATTACCAAATAACATTTCTATCAAAGCTGTAGCTAAGTCCTGAGTATTACGTGAAGCAAATTCCACACTCCTACAAAATGAATAAACTTGTTGGTACTTTCACACAAATTAAGCCTTGTAACATTTCAGTAAAAATCCCATTAGGAATGTCCTCATTTTTATAATTAATTTGAATTTCTGTAAGGACAAAGGAAAAATAAATGTTGGAAAGAGTAAGCATATATTCAGAAGTCTTGTGCTTTCCCGTGGATATTTTTAACACTGGGTTTATGTTGTTATTTTTTAAGGATTCTTTTATCACTTGTTGATCAATAAAATTTTAAAGACTTTCATATTGCTGAGGTCTGTACTGGGGTTGTTGAAATATAAATTTTGGAAAGCAGTATTGTAGTGAAAAGATAATTTATGCTTTGCACTAATTCCCTCCTATCTATTGACATAAATTACAGCTTTGAGAGAAGGAGATGTCTGAAGCTCTCATTATTTTATGTACCAGCTTGAGCTCAAAGAGCAGAGGAGATTTTGCAGCTGAGATTTTGCAGCTAACATTTCACAGGACATTTGAACTATTTTACTGAAACTTATGCTGCCCTACAGAATGCAGTGGAGATGACTTTGAACAAATGCTGCACCAGGAATAATTTCTGCAAAGCCAATTCTCTGTTTCACAATGCAGAACTTTTTATTGGAAGAGGTTAAATTATTTATTGGAAATAAACTACCCAGCAAATGTAGCTTTTTTGCCTTGTTTGCAAGTTAAGATCTGATTCTGGATCCCATTAATGTATTTGTTATTCAGAAGTCTTTTCCAATAAAATGAAATATCCTGCTGTACAATCTGTCTGTTCTATATGGTACAGGGCCAGTCACCTCCACAGCACACGGCACAGTTACTGCCTGACCACAACTCACTGAACAGGGGTGTAAATGCATTTCCCAAGTCATCTACCTCAACATGTCCAAATGAAGTGAAGTCAGACCTTTTGTCCAAAAGGAAACTCAACTCACAACTTCAGAAGTGGGCCTTTCCTTCGAGTGCTTTAATGAACAGTGAAATCACAGCATCTGAGGTGGTATTTCTTGGCAGTTGAATGACCACCTCAGGGCTACTTTATAAGCACACTTCTTTTGTCTTGCCTAATACAGTCTTCCTCAGCTACCCCTTCCCAGTGCCTCAGCCAGCGAGGCTTGGTGGTGAACACACTGAAAATGCATCTAGAGGGGAAGATAAGAGGACAACAGAGCTGGCTGACTTGTCTCCTGCTGCTACAAGAGGGACGTTATTTCCCTGCATTCTCCCCTGTTCTCCCCGCTTCTGGCTCGTGTGACTTGCACATCCTTTCCTTCTTCTTCCCCAGTTTGCAAACTTTGGCACCCCTGGGCTCTTCACTGAGACTATCTAACTCACAAAGCCCCCACAAAACTGCTGTTTTTTCTTTGGCTAACTCAATATTCTGCCTAATTACTGAGCTATGTCAGTGCTTACAAGAATCTGCTGAGTGCCAGAGCTCCTGAATATGAAAGTTCTCTTAACTTGCTCGTCTGACTAGTGAACTTATTTTTGTGTGCAATGACTAGAGAGACTCTTCCATCACACACCCAGCAAGGAAGATCACTGAATAAAAGATTGCCCATGTAAGTGGTACCTTCTGAGAGGGAAAGCATAGGAGTTGGACTTTGATGATCCTTGTGGGTCTCTTCCAACTCAGGATATTCTATGATTGTATGATTAGAAATAATATTCATAGGGAAAAATGGCTGTACTTGTAATGAGACTACAAGCAGGAAAGGCTTAATTCCTAATGAATTCCTTAATTCCTTCTTCCTGAACCAGAGGACTCTAAGCACCCTGCGAGGGTCTTCTAATCTCTGGGCCACGGGAATGCTGTCCTTCATAGGTCCAGAAAGCGGCCTGGGGGGATAAGGATGAGAGGGGACCGAGCACACCAGAGTGTGATGCTATTGGATTAACAGCTAAGGGAAACAGATCTGGAAAGGAGAAGGTTATCCATAAGCACAACTAAAGGTGTAGTAATATCAGATTCTTGGGATGGGTAGATATTATGGATGTGACAGACTTCTAAGTAAGGACTTACAGTTTTTTCAGGTCAATTGTCTGCTTTCCTTTAAAGGGAGAGATGCACAACACCAAAGCTCTGGTCACTGAAATGCTCTGAAACATTAAACGCTGATGCAGCTCCAGGGAGAAATGGATTTTATTTGTTATATATTGCCTAGAACAAGGAAGTGCAGGAAAGTCTTTGGACTTTCACAGCCCTGTTTACTGTGGCATTAGTTTGTACTATATCTGGGAAAAATACTGGAGCTGAAATCAAGGTCTCAGGACTTGGGAGGTTTCCCACAGAAGAATTATGAAACTGTCAGAAAAAAAACACAGACTGAGGAAAACACAGCATGGGAGAATGAGTAGATCAGAAGGATATTTCCAGAATATCTGCTGCAGGTCTGTGGGAACAAACTCTGCTTTTGCTCTAAAATGATTGTGAGCTTTGAGGATGTGGCTAGTCCTGTGCCAAAGCCAAGCAAATACATTCTGCTATAAAAAAAGCAGCTGCTGTCTTGGAGTACACTGTGAGCTCCTATCTGTTCTCAGAAGACTGCAGAACATAGCCATGGGGGCAGTAACAGTGTCTCTGGTGTAAGCAGAGCTTTCCTGTATGTGACCTGGGAAGATGAACTCTCATGTTGGAAGGAGAAAGAGAATCTAGGAGATGAAGATTGGCCAAGTGTATCAAGAATTTAGAGAAACTGGACAAACAGAGCATCTCTTTGGCCCTGTGGACTTGACTTCTATCCTGGAATTGAATTTTCTTTCTGTGCATGAAGCCTCAGTGCAGAGACCTCCAGAGGCATGTGAAATGTCCAGCAGCTATTTCCGTTGCTTGGATCAGGAGAAGGGAGGCACTGCTAAAATGAAAATGGTGGGGTCTGGAATGTGTTAGGGGAAGGAAGTGAGCCAGCAAAGGCTATTTTCTCCCTTTCCTTATTGCCTTCTGGGTGCAAGCCTGAGCAAACCTGAGAAACCGCTGCCTGTCCAACTGAACACAGGTGGTTCCTGGGAGAAGAAAGGGCAGACATTTCAGGAGTTTGCTGAAGCCAATTTTGATGGTCACTTCAGGAGTCAAATTGCCTCCAGCACAGGTCTTCAGTGAGATTGTGGTGTGCAGCAACTCTAATGTGACAGAATATAAGAAAAGAGCTGGTTAAGAAAATTATTCTTTTCCAATTGCCAGCTTGGCAGGTCTTTCTTCTAGGGTTAGTAATTTTTTAGCAGCAATAGGTGGTAGAGTAACAGAACCTAGCTTAAGGGTAGTTTGTAACAACAATGTATATTTTAAACATGCACATCTTACTGGGATTTGAGAAGGGAAACTTATAATCTAAGAGACACAACCTCTCAAAGTTGCAGCAGTGGTCAGATGCTTGCAGAGTTCTCTGTTGGAGTTCTCAGGCCACTGTTTGGTCCAAGTTCAACCAAGAGTCTGTGGGACAGTTACTTTTGGCTGGGCTTTTTGGCAGTAAAGGACTTGTTTGTGCAGTAATGCAGCTACAGCTTGGAAGATTGGAAGCATCTTTAGGCAACAAAACACAGTGTTTAGGAATTTTATGCATCCCAGATGGAAATGATGGATGTTGAGCAATAGGACCCTGGTGGCCCCCCCCCTCTGTTTTCTCTCAGGATATTTGTATATGGAAAATTGGAGTCAACTATCCTGTGAGAGACCTTTGTAGCCAGGATCTGTAAGCTAGGAATGTGTGGACATAAGAGTCTTTAAGGGAATAAGGAAAGAAATACATCAATGTTGAAGGAGAGAACTGGGAATCAGTCAAATTTGCAAAAAGCTTCAAGACAAAACCAAATTCATTTTCTCTGATACATTTGAAGGCTGTAATAGAAAGCATTATGGAGGAGATATTGAACACAAAATATTGAGTTTTGTGAGACCTATTAAGCCAGGGGGACCAAGCCTCTGAGCTACAAAAACAGGGAAGAAATTGGTGAACCTGGACTTTAGCTGAGTATTAACCCAACTGCCTCATCTTAGAGCCCTGGTCAAGATTGCTGTTCCACTGACAGGATCATTGGTCTGGCTGACCCAGAAGGACTGTGCTGATACACTGAGAACACTTTAGGACTAATACAGCAAGGTGTTTTAGGAGCAGAACAATGGAGTTTTCTGAAACCTTTTTGGTAGTGCTACAGACTACATAGAGAGACGGGGAAGATGGGGACTCCTATGCATGACTGACAGATGTTCCTCAGCTCTGTTGTTGGTGAAGGACACAACTTCCCTTGGGGTAAACAATTGACAGCAGCATCACATGTTCGGGTTTACTGAGCCTTTCTGTATGGTTTTCAATTATGTCTTCGGTAGTGGCAGCTTACCTTGAGTTTCTATTGCAATACGCTAGCAATTGATGCAACTTAGAACCACTTTTTGCTTTGCTTATACTCACAGAGAGTGATGTTTTCATGGACTCTGAGAGAATGAGACTTTATTTGCTGATTAGAGCAGAAAGTATTATTATTTTTGTTGTTATTATTATTAATATTGTTGCTGTTGGCCAGTTTGCAAATGAGAAATGTGTCCCTGCTATATAAAGTTTTGGCCTGGCCATGCAGTGGAAAACAAACAAATGCCATCGGCCTTAATTGATCATTTCTACTTTATAAATAATATTGTGATAAATTCACAGGGTGTGTTATCTCTAATGAATAATTCAGCCAGTTGCAGCTATAATGAGGAATGTAGTGGAAACTCAGTGACTGAACATGTATTTTGTGGTGTCTATTACAACACCTTAGGCAAAATTTTACCAATCGGGTTTTATTCCTCAGGGCTTTCTTTCATGTCTTGGAATCTTTAGTATTTATTTATATGGTGAAGGCGGAAATGGAATTGGTTGGGTTTTTTTTTCCCAATGTACATTACTCTGCTTCATTTACTTTGACAGAGCAGTATTGTGAAGAATGATACACTTGAAATATTAAACATTTTGCTGGATGCCTGATCTTGCACTCCCTCTCTGTGCTGAACTAATTCACTTTGATGTCTGTGTGATTTTTTGCACACAAAATAATTACAAGATCAGGGTCTAAATTTTTAACAATTTGTTATACCAATAACAGAAAAACCACGCTGAGATAATTGACCTTGACTTCTCACACATGCATGCCTCCTTATCTTGCCATGTAGAACATCCAAGATGGTTAAATCTGCTCCCTTGCAATAGCAACCAGAAGGACTGGTACTTGAGTGGCTGCTGGAAGCAAAGTGATTGCAGCACCAAACGTGAATTGTGAGTCTGTTGATAACATGCCACCCATGATAAGAAAGGCACGCTTGTCTTATTAATTATTTATATTTGGAATTCGCTTATAATATTCCAACAGAGGCAAGGTTTGTAGGGAGATATAACTGGGAATCAGTTGGGCTAATAAATGACATACCAAAAGGAATTTTAATTAGATTAGAAAAACATTCCAAAGAAATCATTGTATAACAGATGAAAATGAATCAACACACATACCATCTCAACCATTCTTTTTCACAATAGTGGGTTGATAATGGAGGCTTAAGCAACTATTAGTATCTGTGTAGTAGGCTGATTTTTTTGCACAAAGGTAAATCTAACAATCCTCATGTCTGAAGGTGGCCCTTTTGCAACCACAGCCTTCATGAATTTTAATACAACTTAGAATCCTGATTTATGTTGGGACTGTCCAATTGTTCTGGAAAAAAAAATAAAGTCCATGCTGAAAAACGAAGGATAACAAATAAGTGGAAGTTTATTTTTTTGCCAGTAGCATGGAAAGGTTACAAAGTTCCCTCCTTTTCATAATGTCATTCCATAGCAGTATAGGAAACCTGTGCTGGCTTCAGTGTCAATCACTGTTTAGAAATGTCACCAATAATTTGTACTCTGGAAGTGCTCAACGTGTGAACCCCTGGCTCTAATTGGATCCACTGATTTCAGCTAAATCTCGTCCTGTCAGCAGCTCAGCAGTAGGTAGGATATTGAAGCTCTAATGAATCCAGTAATAACTTTAAATTGCCAACCTGGATTATTTAAAATTTTTATGATGTTGAAAATAGTTTTGCTTTCCTGAGGGAAAAAAAAAATAATCTCCAATTAGTTCTTAAATAACTGTGCTAAATTACTGACCAAGCAAGTGAGACATAGGCATTTTAGGTGTGCATGTGTGTGTGTGTGTCTCTGAGTTCCCTCAGTAGGGAAAATTAGAAAAAGAAAATTAGGAAACAATGTTGTCCAGGTAAGTTGGATCAGAAAAATATGATTTCATGCTTTGGTCTAGCAAGCATAGAACTAATTATGGAAGTAAGCCTTTTTTTCTGAGAAACAGGGGTGACAAATCCTATATTGTTTCAGTAGCTGCTTTGGTGAGATAGAGGCAGTGCTGCTTTTTCAACTTCTTAGTTTCTTACCCTGGCTGTCTAATGAAATGTGATGAGATGTGCAAATAGTGCTGCTTGTCTCTGTCCATCTGTCTCTCTACTCATGTCTTCACCCAGGAATTTTAGAAGTTGTGATGAAAGTTTAGCAAATTTGACAAAGGATTAAATGTCTCAGAGATATCAAGTGTATTCAAATTTAATGTTTAACCAGTGTAGAAAGATCCTCTCCAGAAGAGACAGTTCAGTCCAGACCAGCCTGCTCCCAGCTATGCTGTGGCAGTGAGAGAGCCATCCTGCCTGTCTGGGCTCCTGGCCACAGAGGTGCTGACAGGGAATAAGAATGAAACCCTGCACTATCAATTCCTCCATCCCCTGCCTACTTGCAAGGTCTGGCAAGTGATAAAAGGAAATATCTCAGGCTGTTGTAGTGGGCAATCCCCACTTTGCGAGGCAAGGGTGGAGAGACAGAGCAGCATCACGGGGAGCAGAGAGGATGAGGAAACCTTCTGGAAGCACCAGGGATCTCAACAGGTGCAGGGACACGGAAAGAAGCTGCAGCTAATGCAGGAACATGGCACGGAAGCACTGGGAGATGCCACACACTAGTTAGTGGTTTGGGCTTGCACTTGTGGGGAAGACTTAGGGACGAGAAGGTGTGAGATTAAGAAGAAATGTAGAGTTACTGGTGGTACTGGAGAACACAGGATACAAATCCAATGGCAACAAGCCTTCACTAGCTGTGCAACACATGGAACAGTCGGGTTAGGTTCGCTTTTTTTAGATATGACTCATTTCTTCCTTGAGATTTCTGTGGTGCAATGGCACTGCCTTAAGATATAATGCAGCAGGAGCCATCACTGAGATGCAGCATGAGTACTTGCAAGAACACCTGAAAGGATGTTCTTGTGAATCTCTCTCTAGGCTAAAGCAAAAGGTGTTTTTCACAAATAAGACACAACTTTTTATTATCCAACTACATAAGTGCATATCGTGTATCATAAAGCTGAACAAGGCTTACACAACCCATAATTACAATAACATTATAGCTTCCTTGTCCTCAGAGCTGAACATGTATATCCAAAATATATGTGCTCTGTCTGAAGACATGAGCCTCACCTATTTCTGCCCCTGCTATTATGCAGTGATAGTAAAGCCAATGACCTAGAACTAAGAGCAATTTTTAAGGCATTGAATTTATCCTTTGGCAGATTATGGACCTTATTTTTTATTGCATATGGAGCAGTCATTTGAATGATCCCGTTGACCTAAGCATTTGTCCACCCTGACCTTTCTTTGTGCTGCTAAAAACAATAGAAATAATTGTAAAGTAATAGCAAATCCTGCATTGTATTTATAATTTCAGTTTTTCCAGTTTAAAATTTCCAAGTTTAAAATATTTTCATGACAAATTACATCTTTTCTTGATGATAATCTCATCATTAAGATTTGAGTTTCTGATATTCTTATGCGACATTCTTTTCCTTTAGTCCAGCCCCAGCTATACCTTCACTTACTACTGTCAGCATTTGTTTTCCTTCCTGAATTCTTGCAATATTTAAATGCCAGTACACTTCATTTTCCTATGGTCTCAAATAATTGGAATTTGGTCACCTCTGGCCACATAGAAGAACTGCTTGATAGAATAAAAAAAAAAAAAAAGAGATAAGCATGTATTTCCTAGCACTGGAAAAGCAGAAGAAGGTTTTCATATGTGCTTGACTGACTGAACTCTCCTGAACTGATTGTTCAATACATCTGTGATTGAGTTGTACTGCTAACAGCATGCTAACACACTGAGAGTCTAGGATAGAATCTTTCAACTATTGTTTCATGCCAAATAAATTAATGTTGGACAGATACTGCATTTCACTATGTCATAAATTAATCAGATTTTAATGTGCCTTCATTCAGTCTCTTAATTCCTTCAGCTTGTTTTGTCTCAGTTCCCTTTGATTTGCCCACATCCTCCTGATGCTGAAGTATCCAAAAGAGAGGAGAGGAAAGCGATTGCAGAAGCAAGATAAACTTGGAATGTAGGAAGCTGCGGTTGAATTATTTTATGTGTAAGCTGAGTTGGAAACTGCAAGCACAGTACAGAAAGAATATATTCAGATTTTGCCTTGCAAGAAAAGGAAGAGACCCATATGAAAAATGACCACAAAAGGAAATGGGTAGCTGAGGACCAGGAGGACGTAAGCCTGCCACCTGCCTCCTTTGAAACGAAGTAGCTGGTGTATGCATGTTTTGCTTGGATTCATTTCAGTCCAGCCTTCTAAACTTCTGCTTTCCTTACTCTTGGCTCCTTTCATGGTGGGATTTCCCCAAAGATCCGTTATTATTTTGCTTCAGGTAAGTTAGTTTCTTTATGCTGCTGCATCAGCCAGAGCTGCACTTCTGTGAACAAATGTTGCATAAATTATGAAGAGTGGAAAGGAGAAGGAGAAAAAAAATCCATTAGCAACACTTAGATTGCAAGTGTCTGATAACTGTTTTAATAACTGTACATTTGTCTTAAGGATCAGAGACTCCAAAGGCAAGTACGTGGATTTGCAGCTTGTTTTCATTGCTTCGTGTATCTGTAGGTGGAGGAGAAAAAATAAACACAGATAACACCAAATGGAATGAGTGACTGGAAAGCTAAATCCCTAAGCTCCTTTGAGATATTTTATCCAGCTAGTAAACTCTTGCTGGAGATATGCAGTAAAGGCTAAAGAAGCACTATTATTTAATTAGATAATATTTGCAATGTAAATGTTGATAAATTAGTTAATGGGCTGGATTCCTTCCCTGCACAGGGCTGCTGAAAGTGACAGTCCTTGGAGGAAAGGAGAAGCTGCGGAATAAGGCGCCTGCAGCTTCCCTTGTGCCTTCACTGGAGACACCGAGGACAGCCAACATGACTGGCTGAGGGAAGAACAAAGAATACTCTTTTCTGCAGTGTACTCTGATGTCAGTCTTCCCCCTGAATTATCCTAGTAGGAATTTCAAGGAAAATGGGAAGAGAAATTGAGAGAAATCTTTCTCAATGTGTGCCCCAGGTGTATGCACATAGCCTCTCACTGAGGGTCTGTCAGGATTTGGGAAGAGCAAAAAAAAAAAAATTGTCAAGAATTGGATGCTGTGAATTTACGACAGGGTTCTTCAAATCAGAGGTGCCTGAACACAAAATGCTCTCCCAGCCATGGTCAAGGTCTTGGCTGGGAATCTTGTTAGACAGGGAACTTGCTAAAGGCAAGATCCCCTTGCAGTCGTGGCAGAAAACCAAACCAAAACAGCAGCTAGGACTATATGAATGACGACTCCTGTATCTGTAGACTGAATGGCTGTCTGTGTTTGGGGATCATGAAAATGTCAGAGCTGGTTTCTTCTGCTGTGCTATAAAAAAAGTTCCATTTTAGTGCAAAACGTAGTTCTATAGGTGCCTCGGCAAAATGCAACTGTTAAAACAGAAAAACTTGGCCAACATTGCAACAGAGAAATGTTTAGGACATATTGACTGGAGCATTCATTACTAATTTTTCTAGGGCCAGATTTTCAGCATTAAGTTCTCTTCTTGCATATAAAATTTCCTGCCTGTAAATAATTACAAACACATTTTTCCTGTAAGCAATCATGATGTTTTAATTCAAGTTTTAGAAAATAAATAGTAATATTTACAACTCTAAAACAAAGGTCAAGGCCAGAAGGACCTTTTCTAGACTTTCAGCTCGACATTGTTTTTTGCGAAAGGTCAAACTAGCACATTTTCTTGTCTCATTTAAGTAGTCATGAAAATTCTCACTATTGTCACTGACCTGCTCTTTGACAATGATTAATCCAAGTCTTTTCAGTGTCCCTTATGCACACAGGAATAACTGCTGCTCTGTCTCCTCTATGGATACATCTTTCTTACGGAGGGATGATTGTCCGCCACTTTTACACACATCCCATGCCACTGTGGCATCAGTTGTGCCTGGCAGCACAGCACACAAGCATGGCAGTAAGAGCTGTTTTGAATAGCTGATTGCTCAGTAGAGCTCTCTGTAACTGGGAAAACAGAAACAACCTTTTGCACTGAGTTCAGAGTCCCTGACAGAGGCACCTTTAGCAAGTGCATGAATGAGTTCACTATATCGAGCACAGAACCTTTCTCTGCTCTGTGCCTTTTCTCTGCTCGTAACTCTTTGGTGATGGTGGCTGCATTTCTCCTACATGTTAGCCCTAAAGCTGAAGGTGTAGCTCTTCTGCCATGCAAACAATTGCAAAGCCCCCGGCTTCTCCCTCAGGGTGGCTGGCCACGGGTGCAAGGCAGTGCCGCAGGAAGGACTAAGCTGTTCTTGCCTTGCTGCTTTGGACAGGATGTTTCTCTGCCCTCCTGTCAGTTGGTTTTACCCATGGACAGTGAGCAGTCCTCTGCCTCCGCAGCATTCTCCTGCCATTTCACTCAAGTCCTGAAAAACCCCAGAGTGGCTGCTGAGTTTTAATTTGAGTGTTCACAGGTAGCTGGCAATTACCGCTAACCTGCCTACACCTGCCTGTATGAAGACAATGAGAACTAGAATTCCTTCTGCTTGATGTTGATGATTGCTAAGAAAGGCTGGCTAAAATGTGTCTGAGCTGTTCCCTCCCTCTCCCTCACCCAGCTGGCTCTATAATCATCGGCCCTTTCCACTCAGACTGTAAAGCAGCACTTCGGGGAAGAGCAGAGGTTGAAAAATGCCAGTCACTTTCATAACCATATGGCAACCACATTCATTGGGTGGCTGAGAAAGGCTGTGATGTTACCACATGTCTGTAATTTTTCTGTTATAATGTGGACAACCTCAGGTACAATTTTAGCTTAAGCCAAAGGCAGGTTTGAGTGTTTCCTCTGTCTCAGGTCACACTGTGCAGTAGAAAAACATAGATGTATTTCTACCTGTAACAGTTTTGTGAGTCCCTGTAGAAAGGAAATGAGACTGATCTAAGAAAAGATTCTGATGTTCTAGGGGTAGAAGGTGCAGTCACAAAAGTTTTCCTTTTTACTGTACGTTTACTTTCAAGTAATACACAATATAGTAAATATGTAAGCAAAACCGTGCATAAAATGAGGCCTGAAACAAAAGGTCTCCTCCACCTCACTCTCACCCGGACTTACTCCTGCTCCTCGCCTCTTGCTGATACTAGCACGTGTATGGTGGCAAGGCGAGGTCAACTCACTGAGTCAAGAGACAATTTTCAAAAAAAATTAGGTTTTGGGATAGTTACATGCTTGTGCAGAATGATGCATGGGTCGAGCAGGAATACCTGGGACGAGGAACAAGTGCTGGGACCATGCCCTGGCCTCTCATGCTGAGCATGAGAGGAGCTGGTGATGGACATGAGAAGCAGGGACTGTGCTGAGAGTCACAGTACTTTTCAGTACATTTTTTGTTCGGTGACCTCGCAGTCATCAATTAATTACCCTGTTACCGATGCTTTTCAGAAGAGGACATTTTTTGTTATGTGTGCATTCAAAGATAGAAAATTATCCTTGCTGTTGTTAAACCATTCCCACTACTTGTGACTAGGGGAAGAAAGAATACTTCTCTATCCCTCAGCCTGAACCAGACACTTGAGGTTTTGGCAAAGGCAGTGGTTAGATGGAAGCAGAGAGATATACATGTAGAGATTCTCACTCTGATCTGTGCAGCATACGTGGTTTGAGAAGTTTCAGGAAAAAAACGTTTCACAATTCTTTCTGGTTAAACATGACTAACAATGAGGTAATGGTGGCTCAGAAACATGTTGTAGTTAAGGTTGCACTCTAGAGACTGTGGTTAGCTTCCCAGGCTCTGCAATTGGGCCAAGAAAAGTAATTACAGCGATTAATAATAATGTTTGATTTGCCAGTCACATAGTCCGCTCCTCAGAGCTGGTTGGCCTGGAGGAGGGGGAGGTAAACTGTAGGAAGGAAATTAGAGCAACAAAGTACAGTTCTTGCAGTGTATAACCAAATTCTGCTGAAGCCACCTCAGTCTGGTGTCAGCAATTTTCATACAGCTGTAAACTGCAGCCATGGGTTTGTGCTGTGCAGCAGGAGTTAACTGTGTGTCTGTGTAATACTGGGATGGATGTGTGCAGTTCAGCACGGGATAACTCACGCACTGTGCCCCACGGCTGAGGCACCACGCTGAACAGAGGAGGCTGCTTTGTGTAACTCAACACCAGGCAGGCGATGCTGTGCTCTGGAGAAAGGCTGTGCTGCTTTGTAGGGCTGGTCTCTATGACCAGGATAACATTTTGTGTTTCTGAGGATGAACAGCTATGAGAAGCTCACCTTTCTGACGGGAATTTAGTGGGAATGCAGCAGTAAGCAGCAATGTATAACGGGAATTCAAAAGGGAGCCTTGTCTGTAGCACTAATCATAAAACCTTAATAACATCCTATTGTGTGCTTCCTGCCCCTGCCTTTCAGTGTGCCTGTAGGGAAGGTGGGGCACACAGGAGGAAGCAGGCGGGGGCTGCAGTGGCAGAGCCAGCGGGAAAAAGGCAAAAGCCAATCCCTTGGCAAAGTTTGGCTTCATGATTACTGGAGTCCTTGGTGTCACCACAACGAAGAGGAGTTGCCATGGAAACCATTGCAAAAGATTAAGCATATCAAGGAAACCTGATTGTGAGAGAATGGTTGGAAATAGAAGAATTAAATTAATGTAAAAATGATGTTTTTGTTTCATTTCGCAAGTCATGGTAGAAACCTTTACATTCACAAATATCCAATTAAGAGAGAAGTTATAGTGAAATCTGCAAGCCCTATTTCAGAGAAGCGTGATTGCTCTATAATTAAAGGAAAATAAATAGTGTTTTGCTATCCAAAATGAAAATCCAGTGGTGCAGACTCTGTTATTCTCCATTTTCCCACTGTAGGATCTGCCGAATTTTTTTGACATTTTGAGGCAGACAGGCCACAGTGACCCCCTGGGATACACTCACAGGTGCAGTGGCTTCCAGCCATGGAGTGGCCAAATGAATTTCAGATAGTTGGGAGAGGAAGGGAACACTTAACTCCTCATTCTCTTTTGTCACATGCTGGCCAGGCTCCTGGACCAGCTAAGCTGTGCTCATTTGCAAGTTATGAGAACAGAATGGCAAAGGTCAGTGTTTTATTCTGTCTGTGCTGGGCACTGCCTACGCCAGTCCCTGGCATAAAGCAAAAGATGCTTCAAACTGTTTTACAGTGATGAGAAAGTACTAGCACAGCTGGCTTAGGCAACTGGGAAGAAGGTAGGCATGGAGTTCGTGACCACCCCTCCCACTCCTGCTATTGTCCCAGGGACAACCTGCCCCGGGAAGCTGGCATCTGGACCCTACAGAGGAAACTAAAGCCAAGTAACGAGTTACAGCTTTTATGCAGCACCAGAAAACAACTGAGTATCATGGATGGACTGGAGAATCCAACCCACTGACCCCTGCCCTTGCATCAGCACTTTCATGTGTCATAGTCAGCAAGGGATTCATCTCTTAAAACGGTATTTCTGGCCTAGTATAAAGTCAGTGACACTGTTTTCACCTTGCTGCTATGACAATGTTTCTGGGAAAGGGGGAGATTATGTTTCATTAGTGCAAACACCAAACTCTTTGTCAAGAAAACACAATGAAGTGTTTGGCAATAACAAGACAACCCTAGGATGACAGAGTAAGTGTGTGCAAAGGCTCTTTCTTGGTTTGGAATACCAATGTATTGTGTTGGAATCTGTCGGAGGGGCTGTGTCATTTAGGCTGTCTTGCTCAGCTCAGAGTCTCTGAAAGAATGATACTGGCACATCTGAAGAACGTGGCTCCTCTGTCTCCTCCCTGGACCTAGCAGTATCCATGCAGCTGAATAGCTGGCCAAAGACGGGGAGCTCAGGTTTGGTCTAAAAGGTCTTCATTCACTATAAACATGGACCAGCCACCATCCAGTCTTACGTGAATAGAGTTCCAATTGCCCAAACAGTGCTACTTCAGAATGAAGATGCCAAGGGAGATAATGGAATTATTAAGTGGTATTCAATCAGGAAATACAGAGATGCATAAATTCTTATTGAACCTATGTGATGACCAATGCCTTCCTCCTCCATTTGCCTAAGGCATTGCCTGAGGTGACAGAAACTCACACCAGAGAAGACAAACACAGTCCTTCCTGATCAAGTTTTATTACTGAACCCCAAAACTTTCATCCAGACAGAGTGTCCTGCACTGCACTAACCCCTGCATCTTCATGAAAAAAGGCCAAATTCACTTGTGTGAATTTGGCCCAAAGTGTTTACGGTATCGATACTGTATTAGAAGGTGGTAGGTGATTAAACTTTGCGAGTGTGTCACTGAATTATGGAAGAGTGTTGGATGTTCCACAGCAGGTCCAAAGGTTGTGTGTTGAAGATGGCTTTGACACTGCAGCTGGAACCTTTTTATTTACAACTGTCAAATAAAAACTGTGACTCTGGGCAATCTTTGTTTTGATTTTGCAAGATCCCAGACCTGACTACCACATGGTGCTTTTCCTAAGATACCTCTGAGAGCCCTTTGGAAACCTGAGTTGGTGCACATGATTGTTTTGGATGCTGTGAATAGAAGTGCCCTGATACTGGGGCGATGAATGTAAAATAAAACCCCAGATAAAGAAAATAAGTACACCAGCAGACACAAACAGCTGTACCGGTTTCCTGTTTGCATCTGGCTTCAAGTCAAGCTGCTGAGATGACTCTCTGAAGTCCTGCATGGATGGAGTCCTGCTCTGCTGTGACTGCCTCAGCCGAAAAATTTTGGAGTGATATTAAAAGCCAGCTGAGATATGTGCTCATATTTTGTTGCTGGGGGCAGCCAGGCTGTGTGGAGCGCTCATGGTCTTGTCTTCTGTGTTCAACAAGAGCAAACAAGATGTTTTCAGGGTCTGGCATCCAATTCAGCTTTCCTCTCAGGCTTTCTCAGAAGGGGCTTGGCATTTAGTTTGTTGACTTGGTGGGTTTATATGCTAGCACTGATCAATAGCGTGACATGTAGTGTTTGTCACTGCTGCTCATGGATTCCGAGGCTTGTACAGATCAGGAAAAAAATAAAGTACGATGAAATGAATCCATAAAAGTGTGTTTTCTTTTTTGTATTCAAGCAGATCAGGGAAATAGATGGAAAAGAAGAGAAAACACTTTCAGTTCTTATAATTATTTAAGCCTATATCTCAATGTGAATCTCTGTTAAGAATATAGAGTGCAGTAGTTTTTTCTTTCTTCTGCCTTTCCCACACTGTTGTGCTGTTCACTTTATTATTGCTGTCACAATCTGCTCTCTGTCCAATATGATTGCTATCCCCAAAGGTTTATTCTACATAGCAAACATCCTGTAATGGTGATCTACTCTAATAACAGGAAATTTATTTTTAAACTGCATAAGGCCTGCTCCATATTAATCTGTTTCTTTAAAAAAAAAAAAAAAAAAAAGTTTGACATGAAAAACTACTAATATTGCCCAAAGCCTGATCATTTTCCACAAAATTTTTGTATCTTCTGAAGTTGGGAGTCTTCACTAATTTGAGATAGCAACCAGGTATTTTTTCTTTCCTTTTCTGGTCAATAAATGCTACATAATAAATATCAGGAAACAATCAAATCAGTCAAACATCAAAGGTCAATGCTCATCAGTCACAGTCTTTTTAGAAGCAACTTTATTCTCCTCATAGCTGCAGAAAGAAGTTAACCCTTGGTGTGCATAGAACATGGTCTAAAATACCTTGTGACTCTCACCATGCATTCCATAATGGGTTAATTTTTATCCAACTGCATTCCTCTTCCCTTCTTCCCTACCCAGCCTCACCTTTGTGATACCACTTTAGGGTCAATGGCACTGTCATCCGACGGGCGATAAGACATCAGTGTTGGTTTTTCTGTCTCTGGGTGATTTTCTTAGGAAGCAAGAAAACCCATCCTGTCAGATACTTCTTCAAAGGGCTCAGTAAGTTTGCATTCACCACATCTGCTGGAATATCTAATGAATAAGTGTAAGCTTTTTGGGTTTGCTAACACAAAGAACTAATACATCTTAGACCATATTTTAATACCCTTAAGCCTGAAGGGTCACATTATCAAATCTCTGCTCTATCAAAGTATTTTCAATTGCATCTTTTTTTTTTTTTTTTACTGCCTTTAAACATGACTTGACAGTGCTTCTTCCAGATCCATTTTATATTCTGCATCGCTTGCCTCAAGGATATCATATGCATCTCTGTCTTAATGAAGCTGAGTTCTGTATCTACTATCAGGCTATTTTCTCCCAGATAAATCATCATGTCTACTCCTCTCAATGCATCTAATGTAATGCTCGGATGAGAACACCAGCTGATTTCCACTAGTCTGTCTCTCTTCCCCATGTATCACAGCACTCTGCACTGCATAACTAGCCCCTAGTGCTTCCCTCACCACTGCTCTGACACTGATCACCTTTATGCTTCATGGCTTTCCTTTTTAGATGTTGAGTAGGGCCTTATGCACTCAGACCAGTTTGCAGGAAAGAAAACTTGCTCTGTGTGTTAGGCTATCTGAGAATTCAAACAGAAAATAAGACAAAATTTAGCAGAACTTCGACACAGTTTTCCTTCCCAGCTTGGCTATATCCTTCTTCAGATAAAAGGCTCACAAAGCTGTCACTGATTCTGACAGGAAGAATGTGCTTAACACTTTACATTGGTGCTTTCCCATGTTAGCATTTGACTTGGACAATATTTAACAAAAAGCCTAACGAGTCATGTCTTAATGCTAGAGCTAAGACAGAGTGTAAAGCCATTAACTTTTGTATCTGTTGCCAAAATATCCTGGGAATGAGCACATTGCTACCAGTTATAGTTGATAAAATGTGTATGCTGCCCACTGTCTGATGGGCCACTGCACTCCTACTAAAGAGTTTTGAGTCATTAAGACAGTTACAAGAGGTGTGGTTGGTTGTGCTTCCAAATCTCTAGGTGTATAGTGACTTTATTTGACTCGAGTCTAATTAAACTTCTAAAAAGATGGCAAATGTCCTTTCCAATTCTTGGATGTATTTGCTTTTGAAATGCCAGTTGCATTTGTGGAATCCCTGTTGGGGAGAGGATATGGCTGGAGCTGCTCTGCCTGCGTCATGATGAGCTGCAGCCTGTCCCTCCACGCTGTCACAGAGACAACCAGAAACCAATGCACAAAAACCTTCATACTCCCATGGACACAGGGGGTGCTGCCAGGAAAACTTGTCTTTGTATAAGCTTGTGTCCCCATTTTTCTCTTTTCCTTCTTTCTGGCTAGGCAGAATTAAAAGTGTGCTAGAAAAAAAGGGAGTGGGGGAAAAAAACTCAGTGTGTTCCCTGAATGCATGGCTAATTTCTTTATTGTGAAACACCTTCCTTTCTGCTTCTGATTCACATTTCAATAGTTGTATCACATGCAATAAAAATGATAGATAGAAGTGTATCAAAACATTTTGGGTTTTTATCCATATCAACATATGCATTTTCCCATCCGAAAGGAGAACATCTGTATTCATGAGAACCCTGCAAATGACAAAAAATGAATAAAATGCAAAATTTCACAGACTTCCTTAGAGCTGGGAACTGTAAAAGTCCTGCCATGTAGACTGCTGTAGCAACATCCCATTAATTTTCCTCAGAATTATTTTGCCTATAAGCAAACTGTCTGATAGTTTGTTTTAAAAAAATTACAACATTTCAACTCACTTTTGCAGTAAAAAAGAGACAGGCTAACTTCTAGAGAAAGGTCTCCTCTCCTGCTGGAATGACCACAATATTTATGTAAAAGTAAAGCTTTCACCTGTTATAATCACTTGTTTACACCCTTTTAAAATAAAACAGTATTTCACCCCTCGGATCTAGTTCCAGCATTCAAAATCTTTACGAAGACAGCTGAATGCTGGGGTCAGATGCAGTGGGGTGGAGCTTCCCACTTTCTGGCATGAAAGTGTTTCTGCATTTTCATACTGAGCAAGTCAAAGCTTGTAAAAAGTAATTTATGAACTTGGATAGGAATCTGTGCTTGAAGAGAAAACAGTTGGTGTGATTATGGACAATAATGAGGAAGCAGGTGGGATACTCCTGAGTTTCCACTGATAATATGGAATGGATTAATAAAACAAAACTTGAAAGAGAACTTTCCTTTCTTGGCATTTGCACTGTCAGAACTATTTTGACCTTTAACTGATACATCCAGTACCTTTGCTTCAGTGCTATGCATACGGTACATTTTGCTGACAAGGATGACCCAGTATTAAAAGTAACTATGCTTATAACTTTCTCTGGGCCCCTAGCTGGGTCACGTGAAAAGTACTGAGGAAATAGATCGGAGAGAGAATCTATGGATTTCAAAGGAAATTAGTGTATTGTATGAAAGACAGCAATAAAGGGGTGAAGGAAATTAAGGCAACACCACCCAGTTAGGATGACAGAAGATTTTGGGTTGAAAGCGAGCTCTGGAAGTTGTCTGGTCCACCATCCCAATCAAAGCAGGGACTGAAGTTCACTTGCGAAACAAAAATTTGAAGAAAAGGCATTTTTCTGCGGTAAGCTGCTTGCCTTCTCTGTTTTTCTGAGAGATAAGGTACGCAAGGTGGATGTAAACCCCACCATGATACCAGTCAATGCCCAGAATGCCACATTAAGCAGTCCCCTGTATCAATTGCTTTTACTTCCAATTACTGCTTCCCAACCCAGCTCCTGCTCCCTGCAAAGGCTAACTGACTGACGCTGCTGAAGTCACATAAGTGCTGATAATACCAAGAATTTGGTCTGCACTTTATCAGCAGCCCTCAAATCTCATTACCAGGTGGACAGACATCATTATCTCTTTATCCCGTTGGGAATAACAGTGTGCAGAGAAGTTCCTTGCTGAAGGTCATACAGCAAGTCACTGTAAGAGTCTGAAAGTGGAATTAAGGTCAGTTGTATCCCCATCACAGACACTCACATGTTGATAAAGCTGCTGGCATTGCACCCATGCAGTTATCGGGACCATTAACTGAACCTCCTCGCAGTGGGGATGGGGGGGCTAGTGAATAAGAACTGTCAAATGTACCTGTCTAGAAAGATGTTCTCTGTCCTGAAAGATAAGAACTAAGCTGGTGTTTATGTGATGCTTAAAATTCAGGCTTTTCTAGTGTTTCCTGTTGATGTCACATTTAATGTTTTGCCGCATAGTGGGACCACACGAAGTATTTCTTCTCCCTCAGAAAAAAAACAAGACTGGAAGACACTTAAAACTAAAAGTGTTGCTAAAGTCAGTACATAAACCTGAACTCAAATGTGCATTTGAGGCGTATCGGCTACGGAAGAGTCCTGAAGATAATAAGAGTGGTTACTGAAGCTTACCTCTGCTATGACAAAATGTGTTGCCTGCTGAGAGAATGTTTGTCTGGAGCAAAAAATCAATGGATCTTGGCTACTCCGTACTGTTATTTATTTTAGAACTGATCCAGTTTGAACAGATGCATCTGATGCATTTGATCTAGCAAAATCCGGTAATTTTTTGCTACTATTTCCACTGGTGAGCTTTGTTTCATTTCTTTGTCATCCCTTTGTAGGTTCAGGCAGATCTTGCTGTTTATCTATGCAAATATTTCATTCATTGACTCTTTATTTTCTTTGTTTCTTTCCCAGGAGACATCTTTATTCATTACATATCTAAGTCCTTCTCTTTAAGCTCTCTAGCTATGAAATACAAGATATAATCCCTCAATTTATTCCAGTCTAGGAAAAAAAATCAACAGAAGAAAGGCTCAGGATATGTCATAAGATTTATTTCCACTTCAGTTTTTTAGACAACAGATGATCCATTTACAAAGCAGTGATCAGCGTCCAAGACTGGACTTCCTGACAAATGGATGTACAAGGGAAATACACATTCTGAGTATGATTTCTGATTACCTATGACAGGTACCTGAGGTGTCTGTCTCTTTTACAGTTTGAGAATCTTTGTATATTTTTTTATGTAAAAAATAAAGTCCTGCTGAATTGAACTGAACTGATAAACTTCAGGTAATAAACGAGGTCCTGATTGTTGCCAAGAAAAATGGTATGATGTTTGGTTAGATTATTAATCTTGAGAAAATGCTTTAGGGTAAAGAATTATTGTTTCAAGTATATGTGAGCACTTTTGAAAAAAGTAGAACAGCTGAGAGCAGTAGAATAGAGGCAACTTTAAAAAGAATAGAGGACCTTTTTTTTTTTTTTTAATTCAAGCTGCTTAAAATTAATTTAAATGTCTGCTCCTAGTGTAGTGTCTAAGATAAGCTACAGATATTCACAGTTGCCAAGAAGGTGAAGGTGCAGTGAAAACACCACTGGGGGAATTAATTTCAACCTATTATTCTTCAGCATGTATATTGTTCACAGCATAATTCTATTACCAGACACTACACTGAAATGGAGCAGGCAGAGCCGGTTGGAGCGTGGGGATCTTGAATAGGTGCTCACAATAGCACGTTCGTGTTCAGCCACTACACAATACCAAGTGTATACACTGTGATTTGCAACTGACCTTAAAACCTACCAGCTACATGCCACAGTTCCTGTGAGTACCACTCCCACTTTTCCTGCCACTTTGACAGTAAAGCATCTCATCACAAAAGTTTCACAAATAAAGACTTTAGTCATCAGTATTTTGAAAGTTTTTTCCTTTCTATTTCAGAATTAGCCCTATTCCAGGCTAATAATTACATGGAGCTTGTGACGTTCCTCATCTAAAGGCACAGAAATGCTTTAATAAATAGAAACAGTTCCTTTTTATGGTTTATAGAAATAGAGCCATTCGGGGGGGAGCAAATGGGACTTCTTTGATTTCTGTTGTACATACTGTTTGATGTTAGTGGGGCAGAAGTAAACATAACTGTTTCACCAGCTCATCATGTTCTGGTGAGGTGCAAAAAGGGACAAGGATAGAGAAATTTGTTGCCCTAGGCCGTGGGGCGATAGCAGAGACAGTGCCTGAGACAGCCAGCATCGGATGTGAATGTTTGGGGAGTGGCAGTGGACTGACTGCTCTAATTTTCCCAGGGCAATTGCTCATGTGCGTGGCCACAACACGATCCTCTGCAGAAACCCAGGCAACATGGATCTGAAGGAAAGGGCTAAAGGAAAGGGCTGCACCTCTACCTCTGGCCTTCTGTGTGTGGGACTAGAATAGAAGTAACATCGTGATGGATTTCCTGCGCTGATGCTCCTTCCTATCCTGTCCCGAAAATAATTTTGTTTCAATCCAGCAATACTACTGGGAGTAGTAAAGGAGATGAAAATGGCACCAAGCCATGCAGCCAAGACATTCCCTGACCACAGTGAGAGCTGGAGATGGATCAACTTTATCATGCAACTATTGAGCACCATTGACCTTCTCTGCCTCTTTCCCTTATCACTGAGTACAAACAGGTATTGAGGAAACCTGGGACAATGGGTAGAAGGTACCTTTCACCCATTGAAATTTACAGAATGTGGGCATTTCCTTTTACCCTTTTACAGAATGTGGGTATTTCCCTTTTTTCTGGGGATCTGATAACCCGGAAATGCTTTCTGCTGATTTTATTCAAGGGACTCTTTTTTGCAGTCTTTCTTTCACATTTTGAATTTTTTTAATCTGAGAATTTCTGCTTGACAAAGAACTTTATAATGGCCAAGATAAATTCCATTCCATTAAGCAAAACTATTCTGTGGAACTATGAAACCCACTCAGCTTACCAGGAGGCTCAGAAAGGGATAATAGAAATGGGAATTTAAATTAACGAAGACATTTGTAAACCGAGACCTAGCCAACATTTTTGGAAAATTAGAAATCAAGAAAATAAGTCCAGCTATCCAAATACTCTTACCCCAACTATTTAATTTGCTAAGCACACTTGCATTGTGTTTATATTGTATAGTGTATTGTATTTTACAGGGGCTTGGAATATTGTCTCCTGGTAGAAAGGAAATTGTTAAACAATTGTCCTTTTACATCTGTCAGCTCAAGGCTATTCATATTTATTCTAGTGGAAGCTGAACCTTTCAACTATTTCCTCACATTCATCTGTCTTATCCCTCCCACGACAGAGTCCTCCAAAAGAAGTCTGAGACTTTTGCAAATGACAGGTTACTATGTGCAACTGTGAACTCCCCACATCGTACCCAATGCAAATAAGTAGATTAGATGTTCTCTGATTATAAGAAGCCTCGTCAGAAAAATGCTGTAACACATTTTTGTCATGCAAGATACTATTAGGCACCATGTTACACACTTTGAATAGGCCTAGCTCATGCCTAATGTAGGACTCGCTTGAACATTGTAGTTTTGAAAGTTTGATTCAGGCTGATAATAAATGACCTCATATTCCACTAATAAGAAATTGTGGGAAAGGGGGAGAGAACAGAGAAGACAAAACCTAATGAAGAGTGAAAATACAGAGACTGAAAAATGAAGGGAAGAACGTTCATCCATCCTTATTACTTACACAAAAGTTAAAACAGGATAAGAATAACTGTTGAAATGTAGACCAAAAAAAATGGTTTCTGGCATCTCTCAGCTCTGCAGAAACATTCCTGATAATTTGTACTTCACACAGGAAATCATAGCCACATATGTCATTTTGAGAAATTCAGACTTCTGAGATTTGAAAAGTTCCTCTATTTTTTCCAGCACAATACAGCTACAGTGCTTTAAATTATAAAGGAGTAAATCAAGAATAGAAGACTTGACTTCAGTGAAATTTGACTGGATTTATGTTCTTGTAATTGAAAGTCTTGTTGGTGAAGAGCCATGGGATGTCACATATACTAGTTCCAAAATGCAAGAGGGCTGGTGGGTTATCTCTACAACCCGAGCAATGAGACTGTTCCTTGCATTTTTCAGGGAGCAAGTAATTTGTATGAGTTTTTCTTTCATTTATTTTGAGTAACAATGAACAAACACTCTGAAAATGGCAGGAAGGAGAAACAGCAGCAGGGAGCTGGCAAAAACAACACATTAAGTGGCTCTATTAATAAACTGATCAAGGCCAGAGATAGGCACAGGCATTGGCCGGAGGCAGCGCTGGCCCTTCCCACTGCTCTGCCAGGCACGGCATGGGCGGGGTCCAGGTCCTGGCACACAGCTGGGTGAAGGTCACCCTGCTTCACTGGGGTTTAGCTGGGAGGGTTTAGCTCGTTCCTGCCACCTGGCACAAAGCTTGGAGAACCAGCCCCAGCTTGTTTTATATAGAAGTGGTTTGTGAAATAACTCAAGGTCACGAGAGGGAAGTGAAGCACAGCCACTGTGGGAAGGGAGCAGTGGTTGACAAAAACTCTTTCTCCTTATCAGTAAGCACCTGGAAAACATCTGGTGAGGAATGAAGAAGGTTAGGTTAGGTTAGGCCAGGCCTCACTTTCATTAATTGTTGCTTTGGGGTTTTTTCCTCCAGCTTTTCAGGTGTGAACACAGTAGGCTAAGAGAAAACCCGCCATCAGTGCAGATTCCTTGGGGCTGGGTTGGAAGGCTGAAACAGACATTCTGTACCTCAGGGCAGAGAAACAGCACCTCAAAATCCCAGTCTACACAACAAGGAGGATGGCAGCTGAGGGATTTCTGTACTGATCAAGAGTAGGTAAAATGTAACTTTATAGGGCAGACACTTCCCACAGACCTCTTACACACTCGGATCTGAGGAGTGGATGTATCTGTCTCACGCACTGGAGTAGTGCTAACGCCTGTCTGGCCTTGGGAGAAAAACACAAAGGAAAGCCACAAATGCTGGCCCTGACTCCCTTCCTCACAATCTGCCCAGACCAGTCCCGCTGTGACTCCCTGCCCTGCTCCTTCCCAGTCCCCAGTCCTAAATCTACTGACCACATCATCCCCTCCCACTGTCCCTCCCTCCCCTTCTGCATCCATGGGGTTTCTTCAGTTTGTAAACTCTTTGGGGCGGCGACCGCTCATTTGCGTACGGTCCTAATGGACACTGTTCTTGGCTGGCCCCAAGGCACGATCACAATAAATGTGAATAACAACAATAGTGACAAACAACATCAACATTAGTAATTACAATAATTATTATTGTTATTATTACACAGTCACCAGAATGATTTGGTAATTATTTGCATAATTTGTATAAATAATTTGCATAAGCAGAATAAAAGACTGCTCCCATATCCAGAGATCTCAACCATAGTGTTTTGTTCCCCCGTATGTGCCAAGGATTCCCACTGGTGTCAGTGGGAGATTTTTTTCCTTGCTTATTCTCAAAACCAATTGCTCTGATGACAGAAATCAGTGGGAGTCCCAATAACACGTGGCTTCATCCAGTGGGGTGCTGAAGGTGCTTTGCCACCCCTGTCTCCAATTAAGCTCTTTAGAGATGAGGGTACTCAGCACTTTTCAGAACCTTCTCATGATGTGCAGGATTGAGCCCCGCAAGACAGCTGTCTTTAGGCTCTGACTATGCAAAGTGAGCAGAGATTTTTTTTTCCTTCTTCATTTTAATTGTCTATTTACAAAACAGATTCCAGCAGCTCAAGAGCATTTATGGCCTAATGGAGAAAGCCACAGTGGGTGGCTTTTTGGCTCTCAAAAAGGGAGAGCCTCATCAGCGGCAGAGAGAGGAAAGTACACAAGGCAGGCAGGGCAAGGAGCGCAGGGGGAGCAGAGGCGACTTACAGAGGTGTTTGCAGACTGCTCTTCCAAAGAGCCTGGCACTGCCTCCAAGCTGCCAGTCTTAGGAGGACAAACACTATGTTTCAATTTAGAGCACAGAATAGTCTGAGAGGCACCAAATGTCTGTGACAGTGTGTGTTGTCATTTCAAGGGTGCAGTTTCTGGGTCTTCTTGCGCAGTTTTTTAGTTCATAAGCTCTTTCAGGATGTGCCTAGGTCTCCATGTGAGGGATGCAATCTCTGGCACATGACATTAGGGCACTTTCCTCCAGAAGCAGAATGAAAACTAATTTAGAAGAATGCTGAGGAAAGGGCTTCAACATGAAAAGCTGACATAATATGGGATGGCAGGGCAGAAATTTCAGGTTGCCACAGAATAGCCCTTCTAGGCTTAGGCTTTGTGGCTTAATGCTGAGCTAAATCTTGTGCGTTGAGACAGTTTGACTTTTCTTGTAGACAAACAAGAGTCAGCCTGAGAGGTTAAAGATCGCAATGCAAACTCTCCAATGCCCAGGGAACTGAGGGCCCCTCCCTGGGCTGGGAGTGGGGCCCTGCCCTGCTGCTGTGAAGGGGAGCCCAGCAGTGCCAGATGAACGCGCTCTGTTCATCTGTCTCAATACCGGCCGGGTTAGATTAGGCTGCAGGCAAAGGCATGTTTTCAATGTTTACTTTCTTGTCGGGTAGTCAGTGCTCCCTTTTGCTTCTGGAGCTGCTCTGGTTCTGTGGCTGGAGTAGAGAGCAACAGGACAGGCTGCAATTGCTGCTATCTAAACATATTATTAAATATGGGCATGCCAGATCTTGCAGGGATCTGGCCTTCCTGCACTTGTTTGACTTAGTGATGAACAAGTTAGAGCTTGCTTCCACTCCACAAAAATGCATCTGCACAGAGGGGAGAATTTCAGCTGCTTGAGTCTGAAAATTGACAGAAAAGATTATTTGTTGTGTGATACTAATTTGTTTCTTGCCTCTGTAAAACTGACCCTCTCCTTGATTATGGGGACACTCCACAGCTCCTCAGAAAAGTTAGTTCTAATTAATGACCTGTGACTATGAAGAAAAATATAGTGACCTCTCTGACCATATACCCAGACCTACTCACAGTGCCTGTATTTTGTAACTATTTTATGGCCACAATAAGGCTGATTTTGGGTTGGTTTTTCATGCTGACAAACCTTTTAACCCAGCCACCTCAAAACCCTCTTTTTTTTTTTTTTTTCATAAACTACAGCCCTGCACACTGTCAGCTGCAGAGTTAGGTGGGTTTACACAAATGCCGTATTAATACCCTTGGGGAAGGTCTGATTGTGTACCTTGAACCATTTGTTTCACTCATGATTTTAGTTTTGGATATTGACAAATTATCTAGGACGGAAGATGTTTCCGAATCATTATTTGCCACCTTTAGAAAACCGTATATGCCCAGGAGAAGATTTTCATCTTCAAAGTTCAAAATGCTAATCCAGCTTTAGTGGAAGATAAAGGTAAGTATCCTGTACACTAGCTATGGGAAAACAAGAAATCCCTACAGATTGTTCCCCATTTCACGTTTTATGTATGTTCTCATGTACACAAACATTATTCCCAAGGCCCTATCATCTTCTTTTCTTGTAACTGAAAAAACAGCTTAGTGCCTCTAAGTCAGAAAAGAATCTCTTTCCCAAGTTTTTCTTGAAGTAAATCTCCATTTTTCAGCTGATCTCCTGGTAATTGCTTCATCTTCCAGAGTTAATTTTCTCTTCACTGTATTGCTATCCTCAGATTGCCAAAACTGATGCCAAAACCGACTCATAATAGATGCTCACTCAACATTGTTTTTGCATTATACATTATAGAGGTCAGGATGTGATTACATTATTAGATTTTATACATGAAAGAAGTATCTGTATTTGAGGAATCAGTTGAGAGGAGGGGGGGAAGGCAGCCTTTGTGTCTTATACTGAAAGACTAATCCTTAGGGCTTGATTTTGTGTGTAACCTTGGGTTTTTGCACCTGCACGAAACTAAAGGCATTTACATGTCTAGCTATTATACCTGATTGCTGGCTAATTATGCATGTGAGAATGGAGATGGGGGAGGGAGAAAAATAGATCTAAAAATATTTTTTTTCTTGGTGTTTTAGATAAACTGAGATATTTCCCATATAAACCCCTCTACAATAAAAGACATTTGGCAGGGAAGTGAGAGGTATGGCATATGAATACCAACACAAATACCATTTTCTAGCCTTGGCATCTGAACATAAGTGAAAACATGTTAAATATTCTCCCAGCCAAATTCCAAAGCCAATCAATCTTGATTTTCTTTTTATTCAAACATTCATTAAGGGCTGGAGAAGAAAATACATATGTTTCAATACCAAAGGTATAGCAGGTTATTTTGTTCATGGCTTTGTCGAGTAAGACTGTTTGCTTTAGGACTGTGCTGTTCTAAAACTCCCAGTCCTCACTTGAAACAAGTGTGTGGAGTATGGATGATTTGCCATCCTCAACACTGTAAATCACAGCTGCATCAAAGACACTTGATAGAGGGAGAGGAAAAGGGAAGACAGAAAAGATTGTATTAGGGCTCCTGTATTTTTATTACTCTAGAGAGGATAAGAAAAAGAGAGAAATGAGAAAGATACATTGTGCTTGTTCAGCAATGGAGTCTGCATCCATGAGAGCTGACCAAATGCTCACAAATATGCTCATTTTGTCTGGCATTATGTAGAAGACATTTTCAGGGGTGCCAGGTTACTAAGTCCTCAAATCCATTTACTGTGACCTGGAACAGTTGTTGATTTCCATTTCAATAGTTATTAAGGTTTTTTTCTAACCATCAGCGAAGCTTGAAATAAATACATTTTATTAGAGTTGGCAAGTCTGAGAACAGATGTGAGATCTCCCATAATCTAAAGGCAGGGAACCCATGGGACAGCAGTGCTCAGGACGAGGGCTGTTTCCTTCCAGAAAGCATTGGCTGTGGAAATTCTCAAAGTGTGTGAGGTCTGCACACATTTCAGTTGTGTAAAAGGAGAACTGAAAGGTATTTTACCCAGTTCTGGTGCTTGCCATTTTAGTCTGTTAATGCACAGGGAGATATAATGTCATGATATATTTGTTTGCACTTGTTTGTGATGCCTAGTCCAGATTGCACAGACATTTTACAGTATTAGACCCCAAAACCCAGACCCATAAATCACAAAGAACATCTGTTATTCCCTTGTGGGAAGGATCTTAAAAGAGTGTCTTCTGAGCATCTCTGTTGTATGTCATTTATTACAAGTGGGCCCTCAGCCCGGAACAAAAGAGACCTCCTACATCCTCTTCCCCAGGCAGCAATTAACTGACCTCATCTTCCCGCCCCCTTCATCAGCCCCCACAATCAATTATCCCAATCAGCCCTTCTGAAGAAGACAACTGGGTGAACAGGTGGACCATTATTCCAAATAGTTTTGGGCACTTGGAAAAAAAAGTTTAACGCAACAGGGTACTTCTACAACAGCGGCTGATATTGTAGAGAAGTTGTGTAAGAGTATTTTGATTGCAAAGACCATTATAACATTTTTCATTATCTTTTTTTCTTGAATACAAGTGTGTATACATGTGCCTGTGTGTGAAATAAAATTTTATAGGTCTTTCGAGGTCTTTCCAATTGACTGGATAGAGCTTATTCAAGTAGTGGCAATTCTATATATCAGTTGCTGGCCTCTCAAAACCAATATCTTGATGGGACAGTATAGCTTCTGACTATTGTCAGAAAAGAATATGTGCATAGAGGCTGACTTCAGCCCACAGGGTCAAACAGTGATATGGTAGAGGGTAGCAAAATACGGTTAAGTGCAGCAGAAGTGTTTTTGGTCCTTGGACAGTCGTGGGCCATAGTGATGAGTACGCAAACTCTGTCATGCAGGTGGGAGAAGCAATTAAGCTCCTCCCTGGAAGAAGACAGCTGAAACAATAGATGCTACTGTCCAAATCGCTGTCCTTGGGGCAGGCCTTGACTAAAGGAGAAGACGGGGAGATTTCCTGAATGGGGAATATTGCTTCGATTATATGAGTACAGAAGGAGAAGATGAACAGAAAGCAGCCTAACAAAAACAGGAAGATACTGACCCTGTGGTCTTGAGAGAAAGCAAAAAGAGAAACAAGGTCCTTTGGACACATAATTGGCAGTACCCAGATTCGAACTTTTGGACAAGAGAGTGTTTATATTGGTCTTGGGAGAAATAAAAGCAGAAAAGTAGACTACACAAAAGTGAAAAAACATTGATTTGTTTCATTGGTGCTACCAAAACAGAAATGCTACTGAGGTCTAAAGTATTAAGGAAAATATATGATAGATGCATGAATGAAAGTGTTGAAGAATATTGTCCAGTCAGTGTATAGAAACCACTCCCACATATTTTTTGAGTTTCTTTCTTTTCTGTGCAGTTGTCAGCTTACAATCAGTTTAAGCTGTATGAAACTCTGCTGTATCAAAGTGTATATGAGCATGTGGCTGTAAGAGTTCATGAGCATGTGATAAACAGAAAACTGGTACCACAATGACTATAGGGTGCACATACACACCTTTGATTCATTTCACAGACTGTGCCTCAGATCTCTGAGAACTAATGCAAAAATAATAAGTGTCCAGCTTTGTAACATTTTCCAGACAGTCAATCTTTTAGCAAAGTAACAAGTTTACCGACTGCATCTTTCTTGGCTGGCTTAAATTACTTCAATATTCAAAATGTCCTTTCTCAGCTTCCACTGTGAAATATGGGAAATCAGGAAAGTAGCTGTTTCTAATCCAATTGTTTCAAAGTCCATTCTGAAATCTGTACCCTGCCGAATCAATGGCAAAACTCCAACAGACTGAAGTGGAGCCCAAATTTTATAGATGATCTGGAATAAAGGAGTAATTTTTCAGGCTTTCACAATAAGTATTTTAATATGAAGCTTATTTATGTACTACTACAAAAAAGTTAAAGATCTTGGCGTTCTTTTATTGGTAGCATTTTGCCAATGTCTAGTGGAGGGCAAAGAGAATGATTAAAGGAAGAGGAGCATCTCTCTTACAGGGACAGACTGAGAGAGCTGGGTCTGTTCAGCCTCAAGAAGAGATGACTGAGAGGGGACCTCTTCACTGGATATCAGTATCTGGAGGAAGGGTGTCAGAGGATGGACCCAGGCTCTTCTTGGTAGCGCCAAGCAAGAAGACAGGAGGCAAGAGGAAATGAGAGCCCTGAAAATGACGAAGAATTTCTTTACTGTGCAAGTGACCGAGAAGCTGTGGAGTCTCCCTCACTGGCTATGTTCAAGAACCATCTGGACACAGTCCTGTTCCCTGGGATGGATGGCCCTGCTTGAGCAGGGAGGTTGGACCAGAACACCCACTGCGGTCCCTTCCAACCTTGCCTATTCTGGGTGATTCTGTGATTCTGTGATTCTACTTAGTATTCTGTCAGTTTACTAGAGATGAGCTCCAAAGGTACATAAAAATGTCAGGACTTATGTTAACAGAGCTTGGAAAACATACTCTGGCTAAGGAAGACGTAGCTGGTTCTGTAACTAAAGTCTCAATCTAATGGAAAATTTTTGCTGTGAACGAAGACTATTGCTGTGCTTTATTTGAACTAAAAATCGAATGGAAATAGATTCCCACAACTGGAAGTTTCGAGCTGATTCATTGAAGCTTGCTTAAATATCTTCTACTGCATTTGCCATGTTGCATTATTATTAATCATGCTGTTAGCAATATCAAGTGACCTCCACTTTGCAAAAAACACCAAGCTCTTGTTTCTAAAGCACTCAATTACACAGCAGATAAGTATCATTGCTCCATTTTATAGACATGGAAACAGAGAAAAGCATCTTTTTCAAGGCCAGGAGTTCATGTGTTCTGTGTCTTAGTAGAGCTTACTATGCAGTAGGCCATACAGCTTCCAGCTGGGTGCTGGTGATTAGGTGTTTTTATAGCAAGCTCTTTGTAATTCTTAATTTTTCCTAAGGTAAAGGATTGGTGCTTGGCTGTAATGTCTATAAAATGCTAAAGCTGTTAAAACACAGTTTTTGTTGTATGTCATCCAATTTGCAGTTGGGAAACGGTAAAATTTGCTTAAATTGAAAACATATGTTGTGCTGGAAAGTAGGTAATGGAATTGCTACCTTTGCATATTTGAGTTCCATGCCTTTTCTGCAATTTACACAATAATAAACTGAACTAACGAAGCTATTTTAGCCATTACTGATCATTTTATTTGGTGATATAAAAATCTTCATGCTAGAGCTGGACAGGAAACATTTTTCACGTCTTGTAAAATCTTTCATGATTTCAAAGCTGTTCCCGTTTGAAATCGGGTAAACCTAGAGGCTACTAAAAAGCTGTATGAAAGAAGCTCCTCACCCATCCCAGCTTGGTATAAGCAAAGGGCCAGGTTCTCCTCCAGGTTATGAGATGCTTGGCTTAGAGCATGTGGTACTTTCCGATTTTCACCAGAAACTCCATACTTTATAACTGGCACAAGCATTTTAAGAAAAAAAAAGGTTTTAAATTAACCTGTTTTCGTTGATTAAAAAAATGTGTTTCAAAATTTCTGTCAAATACCCCTTTATATTTTCAGCCAACATGCTGTGGCTGAGATATGTCTCCTAAGAGACTTTGGGCTGAGAGATTTTCTTACTCTCTCCACTCAGAAATGGGTATATTTTTTGATATTTATTTTATGAATCGCAACCAGCCACCCTTAAAGTGTGGATTCAGAATGTGCTGTGAGAAAAGCCTGCGACAATGTAACACAATTTCTCCATTGCTGTCCTTCCCCTTTCTTCTTTCTCTGCTAGTGTCTCACCGTACTTGTTAAGTGTCTAAAGGAAAGGTTTTGCATTTATCTTCAAACCAATGTGTCTTAGGCATTTTATTTTGTTCTGCTGTGTGTTAAATTTTTCTTTTAAACCTTCACTCTTACCCTCTAGAATTTCTTTCTGTTTTCCTTGACTGTTTTCTTCCTGTCATCTTTTCCTTTTTTCTTTCTATTTGTGATTGTCATTGCCTTTGGGATGGGAAATGGCTGCAAGCCAAAAGCCAGAGAGCAATCATAAAAAGCTATCAAAGGATGAGTAAAAGATGAGAGTAAATATGATAGTGTTGTCCTCTGAAAGCGTAATTACAGCACCTACCTCGCCTGGCTATAGACAAGGATATCTTTGGGACTGTTGGAAGGACAAAATTGTATACTCTGTTCAGATAGATTCATGACTAATTCTGAGTGACCACTAGTTAAATTGCATCTGAGAAACATCAGGCACATGGAGGAAAATACTCCGAGCTTAGATGCATACCCATAACTGGTTCTCCGGCTGAAGGGGGACAACAACTTGTGAGAAGACCTGACAAGTGTAAATGACTGGATTAGATAAAAGAAAATTTATTTTGTCACTAAATAATCTTCACCTATAATGCTAGAAACTTTACATTGTTGAAAAAATATGATGACAGAAAACATTTGAAGTACACTAGTAATCACCTCTCATTGCCCAAGAGTTTAAACAAGCTTCTATTAAAGCGAACCCATTTGCTGAACAAAAATTGCTTATCTTTATCTTGCATTGTTCTCATCTTATCATTATCATAGTTGTTGCCATTATAATTAGTCCCATTGCTTCTGCTCTTGTGCCCCAGACATGATAAAAATCAGATGCTCTTTAAGGATTCCTGTTCTAAGAAGAGAACTCATGCAAATCAACCTCAGAAGGGTCCCCTTTTTCCTTCCTGAGCTTTACTCCCATATATTACAGATCCATACCTCAAGGACATCCCTGACCTTTTATAGTCAAATGTTTCAGCCTTAGCAACTAAGGTTATAACAGATAGATCACAATGGAGTATTGGTGTATCATGCACCTCTGTATCATGTATTTTCATGTAAAATACTATTAATGTTTATGTCGTGCCATCTTCTTTGTTATGTATTTATAGCATTGCCTAAATCACTGGATTTCTAATCTGTGAATAAGAAGTCTGGATAACAACACCACCAGAATACCATTTTTACAACATGCTTGAAGTTCAAATGCCAGATATATTCCTTTTAAATCTACCAAGCAGTATACTAAAACTGGTTTGGGCAACTACTGGAATGCAAAGTGTATAGCTGATTTACTGTACTAGGAAAAAAATTGGAGCTGCCTCTTCTATATATAACTCATTACAATTTGCTTTCCCACGGTGAGGCAGAAGTGACTGAATAAGAGTATTATCCTCTGACTGTGTCTATGGAATAAACCAGTGTCTTAACACACTCGTGCTTGCCTTAAGAGGCCAGTGTAGGGATCTAGTAGTGTTATGAGCTTAATATAGTTAGTCATTTCAAAAAATCACGTCAGAACTGTATTCACCATGTCGAGGAACATTTTGACATGACCTCATGCTGGAAGCAGCTGCTTGATTAGAGTGACTTCTGGAAGAAGTTTTTCTGTGTTCTGCTTCAATACATTCCTCTTTTTTCATCATTATGCTAGAGGTGTGCTTCGACTGCAAAGACCAGATCTGTATTCAAACTTCTTCAAAGTTGGGGAGTGTTTGATGTCTAAGGGCAAATGAAGGTTCTGCACAAAATAAGGTTGCAGGCAAAGGCATGTAGCAATTACTTTGAGATGCAGGATGAGAGTTCCTTGAAAAACGTTGATGCTCTTGTTCTTTACTTTGTTTATGGCTCTAGGGATGAGTTTCAAGTGGCAAAAGAGTGGAAACAGGCCAGGATATGTCTCTGTTGGACACTTGCTGTCCCAGATGTTCTTTCAAAGCTCTTTGTTTATATATGTCTATGTCTGATTTTCTGCCACAGTAAAAAAAAGTATTCCCAGAGAAAGCAAATATTCTCAAAGTCTCTGGAGGCAAAATCAATGCAGTGCATCAGACTGTCTTTGAAGTCCCAGCACAGGCTGGAGAATGAGCTTGAAGCAGAATTGATACACGGACTGGATGAAAGGTCAAATATCCTTGAATCCTGCTGGCTGCAGCTCTTGCTGCTGACACCGAAGGAGAGTGGCAGGTTCAGGGCAGGATGTGGTGGCACTGACTGCAAGGAGCCTGAGGAGGGTGTGCAGAGCCCCTGGCAGCTGGAAGAAGCCCTGGGGAAAGGAAGAAGTCCTAAAGGGAATACCAAGACAGACCCAAAGAAGACAATAAAGGATGCAGGGTATTATATACTGCTAGATAAGTCTCACTATGATTCAGCTTTATCTATCTGTTCATTAACATCCCTGGTATGCACAAACTTAGCTGATTTTACTCAGTTTCATATTAGCAATTGAAAGAACCTGGGCAGCTCAGCTTCTTTTTCCTTCCTGACTCACTCTTCTTTCTCTCCATTATGCCCGTGTCTCTCTTATACTGGGGAGCCCAGAGCTGTCCACAGGTCCAGCTGTGACCTCACCTGTATTGAAAAAATAGGAAGAATCATCTTCCCAACCTGCTGGCCATACTTTGCCCAATGCAGCCCAGGATAACATTAGCCTTCTTTGCTGCAAGAGCACATTGCTGGCTCCTGCTGTCTTGTTGGGGGTTGTGTTAAAGACCCATTTCACCACTGACTTCTTACTGGCCACCAGCCAGAACATTGCTGCCTGATTGCTCAGGAGAAGCTTTGCTCCCCAGAAAGTTCCCCAGGTGTTTCTGGAGAGCATGCCCAGCTCTGCCACACTGACAGGCATGGCAGAAAGTGCTGCCTTTGCCAGGATTTGAGCTCAAGGCTGAGTCTGTGCTTCCCAATGTAACAGTTTGGACCTCCTGGATTGTGAACAAAGGCAGAGAGCTCCGCTGTGTGCTGCCTGCTCAGCTGCCCCCAGGTATGGCAGAGCAGAACAATTTCACCTGTTGGTGGCAGGAAGGCTTGTGAAGATCCTCATTTTCTGCACAAGCTAGCTCACAGGTTTTGTGTATGACTTGCACATTAGTCGTGCTCCTTCGGTGTTGGTACCTGAGAAAGGGAGTAGCTGCTGTCCCCATCAAGAGCACAGAGCACTGAAATAGTTCCACATGGCACAACGCAGCCCCAAGTGACAAAGCATGCATTATTTTCCTCTCCCAGAGTGTCTGGAACAAGCCATACTGAATGATGTGTCACATATTATGAACAACTTTATTTTTATCCTGATGGAATTCCAGGAAGCTAACTCCAGTGCCCTCACGCTGACTGAAAATGCATGATGTGTCCTAATAGCTACAGGCAGGACAAGGCAAGTATGTAAAAGGGACATTTAATTAGTTGTTCCATAAGGAACTGAAGTGTTGTTACATAAATGGTGTGTTTCTGACAGGCTTGAAGGTATTTAATGATTTATAACACTAGAAGAATTTTGATATATTCAGTCTAGAAAGGCTGTGAAGTTTATGAGACAGATCATTTTAAGTTTCTTTAGTGAGTTTTATTGGAATTTAAAATATATTCAAGAGAAAACCATGTTGCATGTCATCTTAGCCTTTAAGCAAGTTCCTATAGTTGGAGTAGGACAATATCTCCAAGTTCAAATTGTTTTGGTTGTATCTTTCAGTCCTGCTAAAAAAGTGGAAATCAGCATCTTTATTACGATGGTACAGTTGTTCTAATTGGTATTTTAGAATAATTGCTATTTATTATCGTGTGCAGTGCAACACCCACACAAGCTTACTCAGTGGCAAGGCTCCATCGTTCTCAGCATGCTGCAGTTGGATCTTGTTCTGTCTGTGTGAGCAAGACACAATGTGTTTGTGTTTGAGCAATTTGCAGTGTATTAAGGTGAGTGTGAAGATACTTTGTTCTTCTGACCAACAACATTTGGCACCATATACTGAACTCTGCTATTGCGTCTCTTGGATTTCCAGCTACATGTGGGTACTACAAGTCTTTCTTGAAATACAGGATTTCTAATTGTGCCCAGCAGCCTCCTTAGAGTGCCAGTCAGATCCTCAAAACATGTGACTGAGGAGAGATTTTTCCCAAATGCACCATAAGTATCTGATACTCCTGGGGTGGTGAAAGGAACTGAGAGGGAACCAGGAAAAACAGAGTTTGAAAATTAAAATCAACCCAGTGGCCAAAACTTTTTTCCAAACTTCATAAATACTTTAATCCGGAAAGCTTCTCCAGTCAGACGAGTAAAATGTTATACCATGCTATTTTCTTGTCTTTTGGAAAGCAGTGAACAGAAACAGATGCAGTTCTTAAAACAAAATTTAGCTATGCAAATATTCATGCAGAAATGAACATCTTAGGTGTTGTGATACAAAACAATGTAATTACACCAAAACATTTTAGATATTTAAATGTCAGAAGTAGGAGGTACTAAACACAGTTAATAATACAATAATATTTTCTGAAGGAGAAAAAAATGAAAAGGTGAAAGAAAAAAAAATTAGTTAGCATAATAATAAGGCTTAGCTTTTAGCAGCTGTTTTACATCTTCAAGCCATTGCTAAATTATTAACTAATTGATACCAGATCCTGCACATGCTAGCTCGGTGCAGATTCACGGGGAGGAAGCCAGCAGAGTGCTATTGTTGGCTGGGTAGGTAGACAAATGTTACAATGTGAGTGGTAGGAAGCAGTAACGTTACCATATACAGCACGGTACCAGGCCCTCTGAGCACTGGTTCTAGGAGTAGTAACCTTGCCTTCGAAAGGATATAATTGCTCTTATGGGGTTGCCTTACATGGAAACCAAAATGATATCAAGCTTTAATAATTAAATTATGCAGCAAGTCAGAGAAGGACGGATTTGTTCTCAATAGAACACAAGAGACTACTTGCTTTGGTGACCTAATTGCTGCAGCTTTAAAAAAAGAGAAATGATTATGATAGCTGATTAAAAGGAGCCAGGGAGCTTATTCACATTTGCCAAGAGCACACAGCAAATCAAGCTTTATGACTTGAAATGAACTCCGTGCTTTGTCCAGATTAAATTAAGAAAGGCGGTCACTGAAGTGAGGAGTTCTGAAGAGCACTTGAGATTGGAACTATGAGAAACGAACAGCAGAACTGAAATGAGAAAGGTATAAGAGAGAAGCCATTTTCTTTTCCTACCATTTATTTTCTTCAGAGGCTGGTGAGCAGAGAGAGGGGAAACTTGATTCAGGAGCAAGAAACCACAACAACCCATCCTATAAAACTGCATTAAAAATGTAGTCACGGAAGTGAGTGGGCAGCGATGGGAAATCTTTGGCACACGTCTAAGCGGTACTCGTGGGACTGCTACTGCACCTGGACACCGTCAGGGCAGCTCATTTCGTCGTCTGCATGAGGGATATGTGCCACAAAAACTAAAACAAAATCAGAGGATTCTGCCACTACAGAAGTTTCTCTATAACATACCTGGGTTTTTGGGGATTCATGGTACATTCTGTGTTTATAAAGTAGTAAAAAAATATTAATGACGAAGTCCACAAAGGAGATTCTATGCAACATTGCAGGCTGCTGTGTTCTGGCAACCTCAGCCTTCCTCGTGCGGCATACACAGGATACCCTTGCCTGAAATAAGGAGGATTTAGGTATGGAAGGGTTGAATTCCTTTGTCTGAAGTCCACATCTGCACAAGGCACTCCTGTTTCCTCAGCTGTCAAGAGAAAAAATTCCTCTGATCTCTCTTACGTGAGAGGTCTCCAGGAGATGAAATGTTATCTAGATGTAATTTCTCCCTGTTCACTGCCAGTGAGCTTAGGGTGGCTGAAAAACAGACTGCTAAATTTTAGTTGGCCAGAGCACGTGACTCACCAGAAGGGACATCGCCAAGCTGTTATGTGGACCTGGAGCCTATTGCATTTAGTAAACAGGGGAGAGAGAAGCACGCAAAGGCTCTTGCCCTTCAGTGTGATTAGCTCATGGCTACTCTAGGGATTCGTGACAAGAAATCACGTTACTGGGGTCCTCCGTCCCTTAGCTGTTCTGCTCACCCAGGTGACACACCACAAGGGTGAAGAAGTCCCCAAAGCAGAGCTGCCGATGGGCAACCAGGTTGGAGACTAAAGGTGTGGGCAGCCTATGAGATGCAATTCCAGCTCTTCCCAAATAGTTTATAGTTTCATGACCTGTAAACGACAGTATTTCAGATTACCTGCCCAGGGCCAGTGGGAGATAGAGGACTTAGCTCAGAGCTTGTGTGTCCTGATTCACCCAACCCACACAAGGGAAGCTAGAAATCTCTTCCACAATTATAAACATATGTCACTGGCAGGATATTTTCCCATTGCCATTAAATAGCTTTGTTGTGATTCCTGCCATGTGGAAAATGTCTCAAAAGCATATTTAATGGCATGCAAATACCAGCTGGCCAGGTTATGTCTCCAATGTAAGAATACCTTTGGAAACATGAGCGTATCAGCTCTTAGTATTTACAGAGTGGAACGGCACACGAGGCTGCTGAGAGACTCCTCTGCATCTTCCCACTTAACAGGCCATGAATGTTGCCGTGGTGCTCTGCACTAAAGGTTTGTTCTGAAATGGAGTCTTGTTAAACATTTTTCAAGGACCTTTCCTGAACCTGGGCTGAGTTTTTCAAAGGTGTCTATGGGAGTTAGCTGTTTCTCAAAGATGTGTAGTGGAAGTTGTTCTTTGTTCTTTTGAATGTCCCTCTATGGGCAATTTATGGCAGCTGCTTAAAAATGCCATTGAAGCTTAATCAATTAGGCGACTTGCTATGTTGAAAAATACATAAAGGAACCATGACAATTTTAATGAGGCTTTTCCATTGGTTTCTATGACTTCTGCTATTTTGTGAAATATGCCCTGTGAATTACAAATTCTTTTATTGAGAGAGGGAATCTTGGCCAGAGCCCCAAGGTTATTACTCACTGTATTCAAAGGGTACTTGGGATCTTTAATTTCCAACTGGAGAGCTGGCAGAAGGACAGTAGGTTTAACATTTCCTCTGAAGGATGACACCTCTAAAAGTGCCACACGCTGCTTATTACTGCAGTACACTGGATGGGAGCCAAAGTCCCAGTATGGGACTCGAACCCACAAGTAGTTGGCTGTGAGACAGACATGCTACCCACAGAGTCAAAATGACATCTAGTAGCATCTTAATTTAATAGAACACTTTTTTCAGTGGCAGTCTCTTGTCTTGCATTTCTACAGTCTGGATCACTGAAAGTTTATTTTTCACTTCAGCATGCATTTAACAAGAATGTCACTCTGCTTTCTTTTTCTGTATTACTTTTGGCAACTATGAACAATATACTCTTCAAAAGTTGTGTCCACTTGAAAGTAAACATTTTATCACCAGTTCCTCTAAGATTCTTTAAAAGTTATGGCAAGAAAAATATCTAACTTGTTTTAAAAATAAGCTGGTGACACATCTAATTCGATAGAAGGTCCCCATAGCTGTGAATAATCATACCTTTTTTCAGATGTTTTCAAAGATGTTGTCTTGGGCTGACTTTATGATATGTATCCCCTATCGCCTGCTCTATGCCCAGACATTATTCCTGTGCCTTTCTACGTCTTTAAAATTGGGTGCAAGAGAAAGAGAAAAAAAGCCAGATGAACTTTTCAAAAACAGTTTTGCTCCAAGGACATTCACTCCCCTGCGTTCCTGCTGCTGCAGAGCAGAGGCACCTTCCCTGCTTTTCCCGGCTCTTGTTTCCTTTTCTCGGAGGACAGAGAGGGAGAGTTAAACTCCTTTGTTTCCTTGGGACTTTTGATTTTATTCTTCTTCTCTCCTGGACTGTTCAGAACACCAGAACATCAGA
>VZTA01004132.1:62289-156625 GCA_013398855.1 Mohoua ochrocephala
GAGAGAGAGCCCACACCCACGGAAAGGACTCTCAAATCTTCCCAGGTTTTCTCTCCACAGCGAGAGGTTTTATTATTGAGCATTATTCTTTTCCTGTGTGTTTGTTAAATAAATAGGGTTTTTTCCTCCTTTCACTTTCCTTCGAGGAATTTTTTCCCGAACCTGGTGGGGGAGGGGTGGCTGTAACCTGATTTCTGTAGAGGAGACGTTCCTCCCAGAGCGTTCCTCCGAATTTTTGTCTCAAACCAGGACAGATGTGAAGACTGAAGGCATGACTGGTTAATGAAGCCTCCTTTTCTGAAGCACAGCAAGTTTTTCAACACAGGAATCTACCACTTATATCCGGAAGTGCAGTAATTTGGGTCCCCAGACATCTTTGTGGCCACTTGGTAAGAGCACGGTGTCAAAACCTGCCATTCTGGCTGGCAAACACACAGCATGGAGTGAGGCAGGAGGCAGTGGGGTGCTGGGGGAGGAGGAGGAGGGATGTGAGCTGGGGGAGAGAATGCATCTAATGGAAGACAAAGATGGACAACACTGGAAACACTGGGGGCAGAGCTTTCTCGTTCTGGCACAAAGACCCAGCACTTGTGCCAGTGATGGAACCAGGACTCTTTTTGTGTTTTATTTCTTGGCTCTTGGTCTGCGAAAGGTTGGACACTGATCGCCTAAGCACAGATCCAGCTCTGCAGGTGCCTGGGAATGGAGCTGAGAGAACACTGCCCCAAGCCCTCCCAGGCTGACTGCTCCTCTCGCTTAAATGAGCTTCCCAGTATTTGAGAGTTTGCATAATCCAGGATTAAACTGTGAGAGCTTTGCAATGTGTTTGCCCTCCAGATCTGAAAGTTTATTTTTGACCATAGCTAATAAATAGTTAATACTCACATTTGATTAAAAGAAACCTTTACTAAGAAAAAAACAAACCCAAAGCAAAACTCATAAACTCCGTAAATATCAGAGAGATTTTTAAAAAATAAATATATATAAATAAAACATTAGTGCACTCAAGGGAAAATAATGCCATTTTGATCTCAGTTAGAAAATATATTTGTCAGCATTTAATGAAAAATATAAGCTGTTCTGTCAGGTAGCTAACAGAATTTTTGAGATTGGTGAGGATGATACTACTTCAAAAGCACCGCCAGTAATTTATCTGTTCATTTGAATGCATCAGTTAGAACACAAGTTGTTCCTCACTGCAAGATGAAGTTGGTGGGATTTTTGGCTAGCAAGAATTTCTCCATGGGGCTCTCAGGCCCTGCTTGGAAACCAGTTCCTCAGTAACCTTCCAGTGGCGTTAGAGACCCCTGGCCTTGGGGGCAACCCCATGGCCTTTGAAGGTCCAGGCACTCAGGGAGCTCTTCTCTGTAGCTACAGCTGGGATTTTGGGTCATTTTCCCCAACGTAAGCACAAAAAATGCCTACATTAATCATAGGTGCCTTTCAAAGTACCTCAAGAAGGAGACTGCTACAATTCATGGATCCTCAAAGATCTGAGGCATCCTAGACACCAAAGCTAAGTCCGATGTATCGTTGTCTGATGGTGGCTGTTTTAGTCCAGTACTGTAAATATGTCACGAGGTCAGTGGCACTGATCTTGATGGCTAACTTTTTGATATTTGAAGTTAGATGATCTACCCTATGGTCAATATGAAGTATTCAAAAGATGCATGCTCTCTTAGTAAACTACATTTCTGAGAAGAGCAATATAATCTTTTTAAATCACAGTTTATATTTCTCTATCTCTTCATGGCTTATTCTTGGCATTAAAAACAATGTCATCAAGGATGATCTACAAAGACAAAAAACACCATAGGAAATATTTTTAGAGGTGAAAAACCATTGGCGGTGTTCTCGCCTCATGGTTGACTTTTGTTTGAAATCTGGTCTCCACTACTGATGGGATCATTAATGTCTGCAAATGATTTATAACTGGTTTTGGAAGTCAAATCACCTCATCCTTCCCATAACAGTTTTGAGCACCCATCACAGCTTTGCATATGCTCAGCCACAGAGTGGGGTCCTCATCCAGGATGTGAGCTTTACGCGTATCTCAGACAACTAATTAAAAAGTACAGCAAGATTCATTATTGAGAAGTAACTTGGAGATTCATATAACTGTTACAAGCAAAAAAAAAAAAGAAAAGTAATCAGGGACAACTATTCGACAAACATTTACCTATGTGTCTATTAATTAGTTAACCAGCCATTCATAAGTAATTCTCACAGCTTCAATATGGAAGCTATTGAATGACAGTGGGTGTGTGTTTTAATTCCATTTTGAGGATGTTGGGATAATACCAGTTCTCAGAATCTCCATTCATTTGATATTTTTCTGAAAATCCTAGCTTGGCATTAGATGAGAATTTCATCTCTAATTTGGAAAAAAACAGAAGAGCAAAGAAGCAAGGACTGAAACCAGGAGTAGCATCTCAGGAATTCTAAATTATAGAAGCTAAGCAAAAAGAGCCCAAATGTTATTTTTAGTCTAAAAGTTTATATGCAGTATTTAGACTATGAAGGAGGAACCGGTAAACTGAATGGTTTAGGGCACTTCAAAGAAAAACAAAAGGTAACGAACCAGAAGGGAATATTAAACAGGGAAAAGCTGCTCTACAGCATTATGCAGGTAAGGGGTATTTCCTCATTGTCACTGGCATTTGCAGTTACCGAGTTAAATGGCTTCGAGAGCCTGCTCCACAGTTCCAAGGCATACACTGCAAGCCGTAGAAAAAGGAAACACTTCTTATAAATAAATCACAGTGTCACAAAAAGTGCAAAAATTACTGCATTTTAGCCTGCAGTGAAAAGATTCCAGTTAATGCACAAAGTATGAAATCTGTTAAATTCAGAATTTTTCACTTCAACAGCTCTCAGTACATGTGAAGTTTTCTTGTGTGTCTTTAGAGAGACAAAATGGCCATGGGCCTAAATTGTTAACTCAGTAATTTTCACTACCGTTCCTTTAACATGGTGTTCAGGTTTGTAGATTATATAATTATTTTCATTGGAAAGCACTTTTTAACATCTGGGAGTCATTCGAAAGTATGTAATCAACTTGGTCTTCTTTTTTTTGAGAATATCTTCTGTTAATATTTAACCCATAACTGATTGCATGATTTACCAGTTTAACCCTGACCAACTTCTGAAATTTATCATCCTTGGTTGTTACTACACAAATCTATCACGGTAACAGAACTTTTTCCCAGTTCTGTCTGCGTACAATGCTGTTCTTGTCTATGACAGGCTGCTCCATTCATGCTGCTCTGCTGCCTTTGTGGGGCTAACACAGAGAACAGGAATTTCCTAAATGAGGTGGGACATCCTCAGGGTGAAGCTTATTTTTTGATTGTAAAAATCCTTTCCTTTTCAACAGTGGGCCAAATCCTGACATCTATCCTTATTTCCTGCATTAAGTCTTATGTTTTCGGTCTTTAATATATGGTATTATGTAGTATAGTGTGACTCAGAAAACCCTTAGAAGTTGATCTGATAATATAAAAAGAATGCAAAGGTGATTATAAATATGCACACTGCAATATTCCTGGGCTAGGATCCCAGGATTTTGTGGCCTCTCACAGCTTCCCAGATTTTGTCCAAACAAATTTCGGCTATTTTTCAAGACTCTAGTGGGCCAAATCAGTGTCAGCTTTGTCTCACCCTTACTTACCATTCACCCCTTCCCCCTTTGAGTGAACTAAGAGGTCAAAGAGGGGCTGGGGAAAAAGGCCAAAAAGAACAATATAGCAATAGAAAGGGCAATATACGTCTTTTAAATAAGGTCTAGGAAAGGTCATATAGTAAAGAAGTGAGAGAAAAAAATAACAAAATAAAAGGGCAGGTGCAAGCAAGAGAGCTATTAAATCACAGATGAAATCAAATTGGGGAATAAATCAAACAATAGAGTCTAGACAGAAGAAAAGGTTGCAGGCCCTAAAAGTGCTGTGAGAGAGAATATATCAATGAAGACAAGACAAATTAGGATTTGCACACTTGTAGTGAAAGAGTGCCCAGTAGAGTACATCTTATAGGGGAGCGAGATGCGTGGGGGAAATTAATCTTCTGTGTATACAGTGAGTGCGCAGAAATCAAAATCAGTTTGTTGCTTGATTCAGAAGGACCAGCTCTGATTGCTTAAATATTGAGTCTTGTCATGACAGAGGAGAGCAGCATCCTCCACCCACTCAGGGACCCAGTATTGATAATGTTTGTGTCCAAGCAGAGAAAATGAGGAAGTTGAGAGACTTCCCCAGACACAAATCATGCCCTAGTTATGTAGAAATTGAGTCTCCCTTCCTGCCATGCTAATATGCCAGGCACTTGGAGGAATGATTTAATTTGGTTTTACCCTCAACTTTTCTAAAAAAAAAAAAGTTTCTGCACATTTTTGGAGAGATCTCATTCAGCTGAAGGTATGAGCTGTGATGGTTGCATGCATGGAAGATGGATGGTTTTGCTGCTGTCTGATCTGCAGAGCAGTTACGCTGTAACCATGCATATTATTGCCCCTGTAATTGCATCCATCATACCTCCTGTGAAAACAAACAAATGGGCTCCCATACGCACTTAAAACTAGATAAACAACTGCTCTTTGGCAATGTGACAGATACTTATTGCCTGCGAGTAGCCCCTAACAGATAGGAAGGACAAGGATTAGGGTGGATTTGTAAACCATAAATTGTAGGAATCCGCTTGGGAGTCTCCAAGCCAGACTCTTCTCTTAACTTTCCTTGAGTTATGCCCATGGATAAATCTGCCCTTCTGTCGAAAGTCAGTGAAACTTTGTGCTGTATCCTTTTACTGTGTCAGTCACTTACGTGTCATAAAGGCTAGAGCTTCAGCAAATCTAAATTGAGCTGGCAATTTTTTCCTCCCATTGAAGGATGAAATGTTGCATTTTCTGTGGCTCTGTATAAAAATGCACCAGATGAAATTCATTAGAAATCAGTGAAAATGCTGCAGAATCATGATTTCATTCATATCGGTTCTGAAAAAGCTGAAAACAAAATTGCTGCTTCTAAAATATGTCTACTGATACACAAAAAAGAAATCAAACTTCTGCTCGTTTTTGATTTTGCCCCCAATAACTGAAACTACAAAGTAATTAACCAAAACTAACCAAAACAAAATAAAAAACCCACAGCAAAACAAAACAAAACAAAAAATCCAGAGGATTCGTTAACGTTCTAAACACTAAATTACTGCATGGGTACACAAATTCAACATTAGACCAGATGTGACATTACTCATCTAATTTACTTGGACCATGTGGATAGTGGGAAGCCAGCAAGCTGAATGAGGAAGTTCACGCAGAAGTTGAAAGCAATTTAGGTCACAGGGACAGGTCTGACAGAGAAAGATGAGCACTCCCTCAGCTCTTTGCTGCTCTTCATCTGCCAGACAAAATGTTTGAGTGCACTTCTAAATTCAATCCAAAGTCACTCAGGGTTGAAACTACCACAGGTTCACCAGAGCTTTGCAGCCTGCACAACCTTGCAGCAAGCAGCCCAAAATACTAAAGGCACGTTTTTAACTTGGAAACTAGGTTTTATTTGAGTAATAGCTAAAGGAATAAACTTGCTATGGAGGAAGTCTAGAAGGAACTACAGTAAACTGAGAGTTTGTAAATGAACTTTCTCCTGCACTGTGTCCTGGCAAGACAGCGACATCCTGACAGGGTTGCTCTGAATAGCAGCAACTCAGTGTTGTTCTGGGTTGTGACAAAATTCACAGTTTGTTTTGGTTACTCCACCAAAAATCTTTCTTTCTGTGATCTCTGTTGAGCCTGTGTTCCCCACACGTCTGAGAGGTCTGTCTCAGGCTCTCTTGTCCTTTGCTGAGTCCCTCATGCTCACCTTGCATCCAGAAAAATCCCTTTTCCTGTACCCCACTATGCTCTGTTGTTTCCTCAGAGGGCAGGGCCTTACTCTTCTCCAAGGCTCCTTCCAACCCAGTACAACAGAAGCAAGGAGGCTTCTGTTGTACTCCCCTCTGAAAAAAAACAACCCAAACCTGACGTGCATTAACACATGGGTCCCATGGGGAACAACAGAAGTCTTCTCAGTAAACTCATGTCACCAAGGGAGGGTTCATCCCACCAGTGGTAGCCTGATTCAGCTATAAACATCAATTACCTGATGCTTAATACCTGTTGCCTTTCAGGGGTCCAACTCCTGTCTGCACACCCCGGTCTTTGGGGGGGCTCCAGCCACTCTTCACGTGTGGCCCCTCAACTTTCACCTTCCAGTTTAGAGTTAGGTTTGGAAACTCTTGGGTTTGCACACCCTAAATCAGATGCTCTGGAAAGGAAGACATTTTCCTGAAGGTGAGACAACCCATCTGATCTGCATTTAAATGTGTTAAACAGACTTCACATCACATTTTCCTTGGGCAGGATGATTATTTCTGACCACCAGCTGGGAGCCATTGGGAGCTGCCGCCTCTGCACGGCTGCCTCCAGAAGTATATCTCTGTTGCTTTGGCCAATCTGTGTCTAATTTTCCCCCATGTCTCCCTGTAAACAAGCATTGCTTTGATTAATCTGTACATAATTTTCCTGTATGTCTCCCTGTAAACAAGCATTGCATTTCAGTTTAACAACAGCCTTAGCAGTGATGAGCATAAAATATAGCAGAGTGAAACAGAACAGCAGGGTGCAGGAGCAGAAGAAAGCTACCTGGAAAATCTGAGGCATAGTCTGACCACTGGTTCATGTTTCCTGACTTTAAAATGGGACAGGCAGGAGGGAGTATATGCATCCAATGGGACTAGAGCAGGCAGAGTCAAACTAATAAAATTAAGGCAAAAATGGAACAAATGGTAAAGATGTCACATGGATAGGGCATTGTGAGAGCATTAAAAGAAATAAAGGACTGGAAAAGATATTGTTTCTCCTCAGATGCAGTGATTGCAACCACGAGCAGATTTAGTGACCAAATGACCAGAAGCAACAGCATCTTCTCCCTTTTTTCTACATGCTACGGCCTGTGTGATAATAGTTTATTTTTCTAGTCACAGCAGCTCAGGCTTACATCCGTTCCTGTTCCAGGAAGGCAAAACATAAATGAATAATGAAGCTTTCCAGAAGCAGGGTGTCAGTGCAGATCTAGTTCTGAAAAGGATCCAGCTTCTTGGGGAACTTACCTAACAATTCACTTAGGTTTGGGTCCTTGATGTTTCATTGTTTTGAGCTGATAATTTAACAACAAATAGTTGTTTCTTCTTGAGGAAATATTGGTGGGTACAGATCATTTCACACAAATGGGTTACTCCTTTGTTTGTCTTTCCTTTCCTGTGAAACACTTAACACTGCTCTTTGGGAAAATCTCAGCTATGTGCTGCATTTGAATAGAAGGAAGGGATGTTGTGACAGCTAGCAGGGGCAGAGCAAGGTGCCTGGTGTGGTTGTCTCACTGTATGTTCCCCTTTTTGATTCTTTTGCAATGTTCTGTGCAAAGACAGCTGCTGCAGATTGAATAATGCATCTTGAGCATATTAAATGTATCCTGCATATTCAACATTGAAATTCTCATATTATTGTGCATTGTTCAATAAATTTGGCCCATTGTGTGTAATTTTTCTAGCATGGTTTGTCTTTTTCTCTCTCTCCATTTAGCAATTTATTTGCCTCTTTTCTTTCTTTTTAATTTTAAGATATTACAATTATCTCAGTATTGTTCAGATAGAAAGAAGTCTTCTCTTCTTGCAAAGTCCCCAGGTGAACTCTGAAAGAAATGCAATATTGCTGTTGTCTGATATTTACTTGGATCTGAAACTTCATATAATTCACAGCATAACGGACTGTATTTTACAATCAGGAGGCTGAATCCATGGTTGGCACAACTCCACTGAACTCACTGGAGTTGAACTGCTTTATTGAATTGCCTTGTGAACCTATGTATTGTAAGTGGATGTGCAATAGTCCTTGGAGTGGAAATATCAATGCCTTTCAATATTGCACAAATTTAAGTATAACCCCAAAGTCCTTTAATTTCTCTGGGGGCATTATGTTAGTTTTATTAATGAGTGGGAAGGGTCTTTTCTCCAATATGCTTCATTAGCCTGTGCTGGTGGAGAGGTTGTACTTTGAGTCTTTTTCAATTGTAAAATTGGAAGCATCTCTATGACGTAATCACTTTACGAGGGTATTTGAAACTGGAACTGTACTTCTGGGGATGAGATCACATCACAGGCATCGACCAGTGTGCTTATTTCATTGCTCAAAATACTTGGGGGAAATCACTTCTGAGAATTACCTTGTCATTTTAAATGTGGTTCTGTGCTGCATGTCCCACCCACCTCCAAGCCTGGCCTTCAGCAACTTGGACTGTCCTCCTTCCCTTCCACTCAGCCAGCTTTAGCTTTAGCTGACACTTCTTTTTTGAATTTCTAGTTCCCAAATGAAAACTGTTGCCCCATGGATCACTGTTTACAAGTATGTTCATCAGTCCACCCACCAAGGCCCCTTATTTCAGGTCTGAACTTGAACCGATGCTCATCTGTCATCACCGTCTCCCACTCCTGTCTATTTCAGCCATGCCTATACCAGGGAATAGTGCATCCATAGTTGCTGATATTGTTTAATTCTGAGGTTGCTTTTTCCACACCAGCCCCCACTCTTGCAAGTGGGGATTTGGAGAAGAGCGTGGGACAGTGATGGTTCCCAGTGGATAGAAGGGTCAACTAACTTCAAGGAGGATGGAATTCTGCTGTGTCCACACAAACTGTCACGTGTCCCTTGCCATTCTGAGCTGTTTGACATATTAGCAGTGATGTAGCTGATTTGTAAATTCCAGAGGGTCTGATTACAATTTTCCTGTTCCGACTGGGAAATGATGACCTGGACTGGGACTACCGTGTAAGTAACAACCAGATATGCTGAGATAAGAACCAGGATCTCATTTCATTTGTAGGCTGCACCTGCTGATGAAGGACTGCCTTTTCCCCTGCCTTCAGTACAATGTTAATCAAATGAGTACCAATAAAAACATGATAACAAATAATCCTACTTTTAAGTCTTAATTAAAATTACATTTCACCTTTGGAAGAAAGGTTATACCTTGATGTTGTTTATTCTGGCTTTTTCACACACACTCACTGTGTATTAAACTATTACTCCAGGTGATGACTATCCAGGAGTTGGTCAATTTTAGAAAACACATTTTTCATTAGGGGGAAGAAATCACAGCACAGTTTATAAATATGTTCTGGAAATTTATTGCTAGCAGTAGCTAAAGCCAAATCATAAACTGAGCTGTAAATGTTCTGTTCGGATGATTCAATTTTTCAGAAAAATCCTTGCACTGTTCATTTCTGTGCTTCCAGCTACCTGGATTTCTCTGGATGTATCCTAGGGAGCACACACAAAAAACATAGCAAAATAACAAGGTAAGTGAGTATTTAAAGTTACACAGCTTTTAGATGTCTTGAATATATAGCTGCAAACTTTGATTAATACCAATACAGCTAGCAGCACCCGTTCTGCAAACAAGCAAGAAACCTCATATTATCACACAGGAACATGTGTCCATACTCCCCTAACTCCCCCACCTGTACAGACTCTAAGAGGGTTACTCCACATGGAGGACTAGCTAATGATAATAGCAGCTATTCAGTTACTGATCCTTAACAAAAATACTCTTCTCCTCATGTAAGATATTTGTTCATGTGGACTAGCAGCAAGTCTTTGTATGTATGTTTCTTGGCTGGTTTGCTGCCATCTAAAGCAAGTCTTACTCATTTATTCAACAATCTGTGCAAATTTAACATAATTTGGTTAATGATTTCCCTGCCAAATTCAGAGAGACAATTGTATTTAACTACAAACCTCATTTTAATATCCTATTTAAAAGTCTAATTGAACCATCACTATTTTGCCTTTGATTTGTTGTATCTTTATGTGTTGTCTTGGAGATTTTGATGTTATGTCCTTCCAGATTTATTGATATTTATAACACGGACATGTTTCTAGAGGCATAAAAGGGTGGAGAAGTGCTCTCTGATGGGATGCATTTCAGGTTACAAAAGGTCTAAGGAGGACACTTCACTTCTACAAGATGAAGATGCTCTATTAATGAAAATGTTAAAAGAAAACAAGCAGCTAAAACTGGACTACATGTTGTGGCAATCATGTTCATGGAATTAGCCATGGGACTTCAGGTTCAAAAAAAAGAATACAAACCCCAAAGCCAGCTTTTTGAAGATTTCAGGAAAAATAAATATGTTAACATCTGCAAATAATCCCTTCCAGGAGCAAGAAAACTACATAGATTATTAATAAAAAAATGTTGAGTCAACATACATTTCCAATAAGGCAGTTTGACTGTAAAATAGTGAAATGTCTCTTGTAAAACAGGTCTAGCCTTTAGTGGGTACTGGGATGGGGTACTTGTTGGCAAACCACTGCTGTGAAAGGACTGTAGGATCTAGTGCAGAATTTCCCAAATTCTGAAAAACAAAGCATAATCACCTCACATGTGATAGCCCACGTTTATAAACAAGACGGTTCTGATGCTGTAAAAACCCCCAAGTTTTGCATGGTCTAATAAAAAAAAAATGAGAGACAAGTACAGAAAGCAGTGATTTCTACCAGTTTCGTTACTTTCCAGTGTTGTAGCAGTAGTCATAGGAGAAAAACCAGAAAGATGTAAGCAGATTACTTCAGGAGGACTGTATTGTCTATAATTTATTACTGGGATGGCCAAACATCCACGTTTATCTCTGTAACAGGAGCAAGGCATCCATTTTCTCACGCACAGATTGAGTAATGTTACTGCCATATTTTATTTCCAAATTAGAGGAAATGTCACTCAATATTCATATTTAAAATGAGAAGGAAGAAAAGCATTCCCTTCATTCCGTTTAAAGGAAAAAAAAGAAGTTAAATCTGTTAAATATCCACTGACATTTGTATGAACTTAAAGCGAAGCGTGCAGCACATCTTGGGGTAGCACAGTTCACATATTGTACCAGGTAACATACATCAATTTTTAGACTGAAGTATTTCGATTTTCTGTGTGGGAAACAATTTCACTGGTTGGTTTATTATGCAGAAGGCTCAGGGAAATCTTCTGGAGCCAGGATGCAAAGATCACCTGTGTGCACCCTACAGACCTGCGGAAGCATCTCGCAGTAAGCACAAGGGTAGAACGAGATGAACTGAATCTATAGGTGCATACCTGCAAATACAGAGGACTCAGCTTCCTATGAGAAGCTTAGAAACCATTTAGCCATCCCCTCTGCCGATCACTCAGCCCAAATATAAATAATTTGGATGGCACATAAAGGAGATTTCTTTTGTTTTCTCTCCCACACATATTCAAAACCAATCTTGAATTTGAGATCTTTCATTCAAAATGATAGTCCAGGCTACAGTCCCTACTGGGAATTAAGATAAAGCATCACCTATAAAAGGAATTAAAGTGTTGGTATCTGCATGCACTTCTGAGCAGCTGGTCTATATTTGATGTAAATCTCTGTTCCTGGCTCCATTCTAGAAAGGGACAGTACAGAATGAGCTAACTGGCAGACATCTCTGAGGATCCTCCTTTGAAATCAGCAGGAATTTTAGCAGAGTTTCCTTTCTTCTCTGCCTGCACGGATAAGATCCTGGCATGCTTGAACCTCCTGTGCTTGTGGCTGCTTTCGTCAGTGCTGGAATCTGCTGGGCGGTTTTGAAGGAGCATCCCAGGGAAACCAGGTTTCTCAGCCTGTGGTTGTTGGCTGTCCTGGCAGTAACACAGGCTCCAGGTCCTTCAGAGCATTTGAGCTCTGTTTGGTTTTTAGGAAAACATACTTGATTATGTTCCTAAAATCTTAACACTTCACTTTCAAATATTTTTCCCACCAGCTGTTGTCCAGTGCTGCAAAATCCTGAGCACTGTCAGCAGTCACAGGGCTTTAGCTGGACAATTACATCTTTGCAGTGCTGCTGCCATGTTCCACCACTGGAGCTGGAAGCTGAATGGTTTTGTCCAGATAGACTTATCCTTCCACAGCAAGGAAATAAACTATTCACAGTAGATTATGTTAGCTGTCTGTCTGAGCTGCCTTCACACATCCAAATAGCTGCCCTATTTTTAAAGCAAGCCAGCAGCCTTCCTGAGTTTCATTACCTGTATCAATCTTAACACTATTTGAATAAAAAGGAAGAGCTTTAAAATGTGAGAGAACAAGCCTAGATATTTTCCCATGGGGCACCTCTGAGCACAATAGTATCTTCGCTTCAACATTTTTTCTGTGTCTCTTTCAAGCTAACCACATCCAGACTGTGGACATGCCAGGAAATGCCATTCTGGGACTAATTTACTGGTACTGAAAATGTTATTTCCAGAACTGTCACTTTCCAAGGGAATTTGAGTATCCACAAGTATTTCAGCTGTAAGGATCTGTTTTCTGACATTTGGGATCCATCTGCACTTCAGTCCAGCTGGAACCAAACGGGCCCCATCCATCTGTAATCTCCCTGAAACTGTCCAGGACTGTCAAGGAAATTGCACTATGACCACACTGGAACCAGTGTTGGTGTTGGCTGGTACAGTTCAATGCTTTGTGTGGAATGAGATTTAAATGAGATCATTTCACTACCCTTTTGGTAAATTCTGTTGGGAAACAGCTGGAGGCAATGATTTCATTGCCTCATTATTAGCTGTGTTACAGGACACAATAGAAGCAGAAAAGAATAGGGGTTGTGTCAGAATTTTATGTAAAATTGTTCTCTCCTGCCCAGGCATCAGCACTGGGTCAACAAAATACTGATCAGATCTGAATTCCAAGAGCTGGCTAAAAATGGAAGGACACATCAAATGGGGCTCCACATGGGCTGGGTTTAGCTTGTTTTTTTTTCATTAACACGTGATGGAATAGAGATTATACGGATGATAGAAACCCAAAAGGGACTGCGGGAATATTTAGCGCAGGGCAGCCCTTGAATACAAAACAATCTTGACAAGCTGGAGCCGGTCTGGGGGAAGCACTGGGTTGCACACCTAGGCAGAGCTAATCATCTGCACAAACACATAACCTACACCAGGCAGCTCAGGAGAGCAGGAGATTACAGTGAATCAGCACGGTAACTTCAGTCAATAATTTCAATCTGTTGTCCCATCTTATTCTTCTTTGCAGGGATCTACAAGCAAGCACAGCTGGAAAGACAGGTGAGGCTGATTATCTGCTTTACACAGCCTCATTGGGAATCAGCAGCAGATTTGCCAGTCTGGGGCATTTTGAGAAGGATGGTGAGCAAAGGGAGAGAGTCCAGAATAAAGGGACAGAGAATGAGCAGAGATTTAGAAAATCCAGGTGGTTGGATTGACTGAATGAACAGATATCTAGTGTGAACAAGGGATAATGGAGAGGAAAACACAGTAATAATCACCTAGGTATGTGAAATGCTAGTGCTGGGAGAAGTTAACATAGTCTTGTGTTTCAGACATGAAGAAATAGGTTGAATTATTACATTGAAAAATGGGACTGGACATTCGGAAAAACTCTCAGATTGTACAGACAGGAAAGAAAAAGGCAGTGTGCAGAGGCAGTGAAACTTACGGCTGTACAAATCTGTAAGAATTAGGGTAACAAACATCTTTCAGATAGGGCATACTTAGAACCAATCTTGCTTTGGGAATCTCCAACTTTCTGATCCTTCCAAGCTGGAGTAAAATGGCCATGGTCTCAACAACCTTCCTGAACAGCAGCTTTCCTTCAGTGGAACTGCAACCCACCAGTGCTCCTCAAGTCCAGTCTGAAAACTGTTGAAAAGAAACAGAATATCTGAAATTAATTAAAATTTCACAATGACATTGATCTTTCAAGAAGAAAGAAACTGATTTGTGGGAACTGCCACTGTTATTTACTTAAGAGTTATGGGATAGCCTCTGTTGCTGCAGACGTAGGACAGAAAAGTGGCATCTTCCTGTCTTACACCTTCTGTTCCCCTGTTTAACAGAGATCTACCCCTTTTGATGAATTTTTGAGCCTATAAAAATAGAGAGATTGGCTAGACACTTTACAGAGATGACTTCCTGTAAGAGATATGGTCTGCTAAGCCAAAACTCTCCTTTGCAATACAAAACCAGTAGTGGATTAGTGCTTATCTTGGTCTCAGTCTTATTTGGGATGGGTCAGCTGAGCATCTTCTAGGATGTGTTCTGGTCCCAGGGATTATTCAAAGCACATCCTGTAAGGAAAATAAAGTCCCTACCAAGTGAGGCAAAATAACAGTCAAACAAAAACCACTTCACAGCAATCTTCAAATAGCTTCCTCAGGGTAGAAGGGAAAGGCCATATAAACTTGCCTTTCTGCATAGTCCTGAAAATCAGCAGTTGTCCTTGGTCAGGCGAAGGTGTGATCTGGTAAGTCAGGTGAACCGGAGCTGCATGGCCATGAAGGCATTTGGACCACGTGACAGTACAAGCCGGTTTGAAGTGCGCTGGGGGCACTAGCTACATCTGCCTCCCTTAGATTTGAAAGAAAAATTTCTGTTGCCATGCAGAGACTTTTATTTAGGTTCTTATTTGGAAAATAATTAAGTGACAAATTTTACCTTACCCTGGAAGAACAAATACCTGAAGACCCTCCTCGCGAAAGAGGAAAATAATCCTAAATAAGTAATTAATGTCCCTTATTAAAATGTAGGGGTAATGAATGACAGTCAAGGCCTTACAAATGGGATCTGCAAGAGGAAATTATTCCTATAATCCACTGATGCTTCTCCTTTGGAGGATTGCTGATTTGCTTAGATTTGTCATTTGCATATTTCCAGCCCCTCAACGCTTCTGTGAATTGTGTCTCTGCCTCCTCTTTGCCAACAGCTGGCCATCCACCTCCCTCTAAACTGTCTGAAAAAATTTGCCCTCCCACAAGTATACGGTTTTGTTTTTTGGATAGACAGTGATAAGTGTTGAGTGTAAAAGACTCTTTGATAATTTAATTCACTTTGCTGAATTATGATTCAGCATGCACCATTAGTTCAATCACAAACCAGCTACAATAAGAATTAGGTCTGTTTTGCAACATGAAGCAGACAAGGCTGTTCACTGGAGCAGTCAAGGGTGTTTAATGCTACATTTGTTGTTGACTTTGAAAACAAACACATGTGCATCGATGTACAGCAATCTGAAAGTCCCATGCAGATGTAACAGCAGTGGCATCTCGGGGATCCCGGGCTTGTGTTCAGAGATGGATGTGACAGAGAGGCAGCAGTGCTGAGTGAGAGTCTCACATAGTTGTGCCAGTGGTACCAGGCAGCAGCTGTAGGGAAAGTGTCTGCAACTTTGTAGGAAATCAGAGGAGTCAAAACTGAAAAGTAGGAGCTTCCATCATGAATAGGGGTTGTCTGAGGAGCAGCGGATTTATAAACGAGAGCATTTTAGGCAGGGTGTCACTCATCTCCACTCAGGCTTGAAAGTTTGAAAGAGGAAACTTCGTGTCACTGGGTTACATTTGGTATTGAATTCTGATCAGCTTTCCCTTCTAATAACATTGACTTTGACCTTAGCAGGGCAATTTGTGACAGAGAGGTAATCTCAACTTCTCTCTCATCACTTCTTCCTCATCACTCTTTCACCGCACATTTTAACACTCACTCATGAGAGGTTGGCTGGGAAACCAGAACCAAACACCACCTAACTGTGGCTGAGTGCCAGCCTACAGCTACAGTCCAAAGCATATATTGCTTAAGAACCCCTCCAGTATTTATTTTGGAGAGCGTCATCACTTTCAAAATTAAGTAGTAAAGTATTTAGCATACCCTCTTCTACTTCCCTCTTGGAGCCAGAATTTTTACAGGAAGTCCCCAGTCAGAAAAGTGTTTTTGGCAGGGAAATTGCTTTTAACCCGTAGTATGTTGTTCACTTATGCTATAAAGGTCTAGGCTGGTCAAGGGGAGAAGGCAACAGCTCTATCCTTGAACAGCACTGTGTGACGTGGAGACGGGTGAGAATTCAGTGATGACAGCTCAGAGTTGTCTCAGCACTCTCCTTATCACAGAAATGGTGCAAAGCCATTTTGACATGCAGGAAAAGTTGCCCCACTTGGTAACGTATGACAGCACTACAAAATGAAAATGTTTGCCATTTACATATGACTGGGGACAGTAAAAGGATTTTACAGTAGTAAATGTTACATCTTTTTTGTTTTGCCGATCAATAAAGCAGACAGAGCAAATTGCTTTTTGGATGTACATATTGAGAAGCAGGAATTTAATTTATTGCTTGACGTACCTTTTCTTAAATTAAATAAGAAAGTATCTCACTACCTTAAGGTCTAATGAGCTGGTAGATCCTTGTGATTTCCTACTTTTCCTGAGAAACAGCTTATAGACTTGAGCAGCTTCATCCAGCACATTTGCAGTCTGCCATGTCCAAGGACATGCTCCAAAATCTATTGACATGCATACAAGATATCCAGATTAGGTCCCAACTATTAAACAAATTTTAATTGAACATATTGTTCGAGATAATGATCTGTTTCCTGTCAGAGGCTGTTGTAGCTTTCAGATCTCCCGTTGTTATTTTCTAATATTTACATTACAATGGCAGCTCAAGGTCCCAGCCAGATGAGCGTTGCCTTGTGCTACCCTCTGCCCGTGCTCACACACCAGCAGGGCAGGCCCTGCCCCAAAGATCTTATTGCCAATGCCATTAGCACAGAAGTTTCTTATTGACATGTTTTTGTATCATAAGGTTCCATTACACGGAGGCAGCAATAAACCTATGATCCCCATACTATTTTTGGATTGATTCATTGCATTTCTTTTAAAATGCAATATAAATGTCTAAACTGCTATAAATACATCAGCATTGCTGCTTATCTTGCTTGTTAAACTGGCAGCTTTGTAACCTCAAGACACTGCAGCTGTGTAATCTTTCACATCTATCTGGCACAAGAACCATGTTTTCTTTACTCTCCCTGTTTCCATGTATGAAAAAGGTGCTTTGATACACTGATAGTAAACAAACTGCAACTGCTACTTATTCCAAATACATTGTCTTATCCATAGAAATGCTGGGCTATAAGGCAAGAGAGGAATTTCTGTAGCCATTTGGTATTCTGATATTCAATCTAAACTAGTTGTGTTACACAAAAAAAAAAAAATGCTGTTTTTAGCCATGAATCAAAATCTCAGTCATGCTGAAACTCCATTGGCAAATCCTTGAGAATGAGATGCTTCTTAAATATTCAGAGTTTTTAAACATTGGTGTTTCCAAAGACAAAAAGTCTAATCTACATATCCTCTGATAGTGCTGCATTTGTCATGTCTAGGAAGAGAGAAGATAGTGGAAAGCATACTCTGAATGAAGACATCTATAGTTTGTTACCTTTTTTAGGGACATCCTCGTGTTCTGTGCTGGACTTAGGCTGTATGGCTGTGGTTATGAACAGCTTGAGTGAGACTGGTGGCAGAAGTAATAAGAGTCCATTTTTACAGCTCAGTAGCTGTTTATTTTTTGTCTTCAGAAGTTTAGTTTTCACTTAAAATAACAAAAGCAAACCTTAATTCCATTTAGTTATAAGGAATTTTATGAGTCAGAAAAGAACCATTATGACGGGGCTGAGTAAGTAGGGAGTCGCTCCAAACAAGCCACCAAACTCACACTGCCATGACAGCAACACACTCGAAACTGGAGTGTGGCTGTGGGAGTGCTCAGTATCTGGGGAGATCCACCAAGCTGGTCGGAAAAACTGTCCCTCAGAAGAACCTGTGCTGCTGGCTACAAGTTACTAATGCTTCCTCAAAAACTTGAGAAGCTGCAGCCCTCTGTAGCAGGCCAGCTTTCTGTCCAGGCCATATGAATAGCATCAGGGCAGATGTCAGCTAAACTGATTTTGAAGAACAGCACTGATGGTTACAAACCATTGACAAATGACCTCTTGGAAACTGAAGGCAGTGCTGCCTTACATGTGCATGGATCCTGTCCCAGTGTGCAAGTCAAGCCTTGTGGGTGCCCTTTGAGGGGCAGCGAGGTAAGGGAGAGAATATGGCAAAGAAAGGAGAATTTAATTCTGTAACATATTCCAGAGTTGACACTGGTTCTCATTGTCTGCTATGTTTTGTGCCTGACTTTTTTTCTGAGATGTTCGATTTTCATCACCGTAGTTAATTCTGTAGGCCACAGTGTGCTGTGGCACCTTTGCTGTTTTAGGAGCCCAAGCAGTAGGTTCTTCTTCTGTCTGCTTTTAGAAAAAACAAAACAAAACAAAACAAAACAAAACAAAACAACCCCTTCTTTTATACAAAATCTGTACTTCATAAGTAACAAAAATTGATGGTTTTGCTGCGCTTAACTCAGGAGTTTGACTCTTTAAAGCCCCATTTTCTTTTTCCTGTAAACCGAGTAAATGTCCTCATCTTCTTGCCTTATGTTAAAGTAAATTACATCCACTGATGAATTCATCCCACTCCCTACCTTGCAGGGATCTGGAAGAAAGCTTTGAAATGCGCCATGTGTTCATTCTGTAAGGAAGAATGTACAGGACACCTGGGTGTTTGTGGACCAAGTAGAAAGAGGATCACTGTGCTGGGGAAGACTGTGTTGATCTCCAGGAGTCAGAGGCCAAGCCTGGCCCACGTAGTAACGGCTTTTCTTCTTCACACAGGGAGGGAAAGGGAGGGAGAAGGTGAGAGGAAGTAGATGATGCCTGGATCTTGTCTGGGTACAGGATTATGCTGCAGACAGGATGTGACCCTGAGCTTAGGAGTGCACCTGGACACTCAAATTTGATAATAACTCCAGGGTTAATGCCCTTTTCTCTTCACACTATGGTTTAGGTTTTATTCTTTTGCTGAAATAACCTGCCTGTGAGTGCTTCACGTTGGACCCCTGTCCCTGAGAAGGCTAATCCATACATCGATGACTCTCCACATAAAGAGTCTCTCTCTAAAACAGAAAAAGGAAAAGTTTATCGTGGCTAACTTGGATCTTGGAATAGCAGGTGGCAATTTAATTGGAAGATGTAAGCTGCTAACTACTAATTTGCATGATTATAAGATTTTGTAATTGCCCTGTAAAAGTTAATTTGGCATAGGGTTCAGTGAAACTCAACAATGTTAGCATGATATTGATGTGTGTATGAGATTTGCTGCAGCTCTTTGATATGTTCCCCGCTGAAAGACCAAAGGAGAGATTTGAGGGGGTTATTTTTAAATATATACATGCACACACAGAGAGGTGAATCTCGTTGTAATGACCCCCACGGGGCCTGGATAAATGCATGTTGTATCAAGGAGTTCATTGCAGCAGGAGTTAGTAATTTGTTCCTTCAATATAATGAGGAAATATCTGGTTGGAACTGAACATTGATACCTAGTAATTTTTATGAAGATTACCTCACTGATTAACATTTAACTTGCATTTTAAAAAGAAAAATGTTTAAAATCCAAAAATGTGCACTTGCATGATAAATACAGCCTGCAATGAGGAAAGTGAGAAAAAAACCCTGGTTTTGTATTTAGGTCAACCTTGTATTAGTGTTTGCTCTAATGCAGCTAATTAGGAAGGAAAAATGTCTTTTGTTATTGGGCATACATGAAGGGGAGTCTGAAGCAGAGCTTATCCTAGTGCCATTTGACTTTGTGTGTGCGTGTGCGTGTGTGGGTGCTATCTGCAAGAAGGTCTTGCAGGCTGCAGTCTGTAAAACGTTTCTTGTGTGCGGCATGGATCCCCAGCAGAGGTTTCAGGACAAGGCTGCATGAGCGAGGAGCTGGGCTGTGCTGTGGAGAGGGATTAGCTCAAGGCTCAGATGTTGCAGGGTCCGCGGGGCTGGTGGGCAGGCGGATGGGTGTCACAGTGCCCGCCAGCCCCTGTGCCCCACCGCCTGCTCTGCCACTCCACAGGGAGCCCAGGGCGCCAGGACACAGCCAAGGCAGAACAAGGTGCCCTTGAAAAACTGAGGGAAATGCCAGATTTACCACCTTCTTCCTTTTCCCTTCCCTGTGAGCTGGCAGTTCGCAGTGGGTCACTTCACTGCCACAGAGGACTGTCAAGGGCAGAAATAAGATGAGAGAGGAAAGGTGTAGCAGGGGTTTGTGCAAAAATACCAGATTCCTGTTGTACATCTACACCAGAAGAGAACAACCTATGCTTGACTGAGGTGGTAAGGTACACAAGCACGTATCTCACTAAAAGCACAATAATAGAATTGCTGATCTCATATATTTAAGATGTGTCGATGTGAATCAGTGGGCTAGGACCCAGTGTTGCTGAAAACAAACACACACATACACACATCCATATTGGTCTTAGAGGGTAAAACTTGATTTCTGAATTCGTTTTTATTTCTCCCTCTCTTCTTGTTTTCCATCATGTCTGAGGGAAAGAAATAAGGGGAAGGTTGCATGTGATGTTTGTAAATAGGATATCCAAGTTAGCTTCTGTGATCATGGCACGGATGGGTGGGTGTCTGTACGCTGCTCTGCAGGGCATGAAGGAGGCACTAAAGACAAAAGGACCGGGAGTGTTCTGTCTGCTATCTAGCAGCAGTGGAAGAAGGCCTTGCCAAAAGGGTGGGTGGATCAGGATGGCTGACCTGGAGAGCTACCCTTGCAACTGTTATGTATGTGTTAATGGAAGGAAGACTGGAAGATTCAGAATAAATTACTACTGAGAGTGAAAGCTCAGGGAAATGTATGACAAATATTTAAATATTGCATTATAGTCTCTAGACAAACTCTTTTAAGTTGAGAGCGTGGGACTGGTTTTCTAATGGGATGCTGAAAGATGTGTAGATAAAGAAACAATTAGGAAGGAAATTGGAAATCTGGAGATCTGAGCCTATCTCTTACTCAAATGCTTTAAAGTCATTCAGGTGTTCACAACTATTTAAATACTTCACTTGTTTTACATGCCTCAAACAAAGCAATGAAGCAGCACTGCCATAAAGAGCCCGGCCCCGCTACAGCTGAAATTTGTCTGACATAGACAAAACAAATAAACCCCCCAGAAGCCCAACAATGCCATTTCATGTGCAACATTATACCTACTGAATGAGAGGAAATATAGGCATGCATCAGAGTAAAGTACTCTTAAAAGCTCATTTGGCTGGTATGTTTTTTACCTAGAGGGGAAACTACTGTATATGCAAAACTCAGATGAATATTTACAATATCCAGGAATAGGTACCGGGAAGGGGAGGGGAGGCGGGGGGGAACATGCCGCAAATGTAATCATCTTCTGAATGGTCCAAAACCAAATTGTTCTCACTGCTGTTGCTGAGCAACAGTCCCACTATGGGATTCAGCCTGTGCTAATGTACGGTGGGAGAGCCCAATCTACCCAGAGAGTGAGAGATCGGAGCACCAGGAGAGGCAGCGGAGGGGCCTGGCATGGCTGAGCTCCACTTCCCAGCAGTTGTGACCCTCCCTAAGTACATATTTCCCCCATTCTCCTGGCCTTTTTTTGGTAACCAGCTTTCAGAACAGGCTTTAAATAAATAGCAAAGCAAGACCAGTAGCAGAGCATAGTGGTACTCTGACCGTTGTTATAGCAGGCCAGTTTGTACCTAGGACATTTTCTGTGAAGTAAAGCATTAGCACTTCTTCTGAGGTGTTCAAAGGTGCTGAAACTCTGGGGAGGGAGAGAGAAAAGCAAATGACAAGTCTATCAGAAAATTCATGGGATTTAAAAGCAGTGCCCCTCTGTGACTCCAGTTCTGAAGACCACATGTGCTCTCTTTAGGTGGTAACACAGTAAAAATCCACTGTCCAAAGGACAACAATCCACTGTATTTCAAAATAAAAATTCTCCAACACTTAATCATCTGACGCAATATGATGTCAGTTTTCATTTGCTTCCTTCAGCGGCTTAGTCTTTAAACAATCAATTTAGAGACAGGGAAAGGAAAAGGAAACCACAAAAAACGCATGTTCAAATAATGTTAATGGGCTGTTCTGAAGTAAAAGAAAAAAGAAGCCAAACCAAACCAACCAACGAAAACAAACAAAAAAAGCCAATCCAAAAAGTGATTTGTGGCTGATGGGATGACTTGAGAGAGCTTACTGTACCAATGTGTACAGGAAAACGGTACATCGGAATAGAGATATTTCAAATGTGTATATGACACACCCAGTAATATAGTTCATGGCTGATTTTGTTGTGTTGTTCATAATGCAGTGTAAAGCTGACAGTCCTCTGGGTGGAGAAGTAAATCTGGGCTTACCCTGGTTTTCATAATCAAAATGTTTTATAACACTTGCTATTTTAGCTATTTTTTAAGAAAATGGAATCTTTATTTTTCTAAGTAACTTTGCCACCAATGTGGTATTTGTAGTATGAAACAAACTCTACCTACCTTTCAGTCTGTATCCCTAAAATTATTACTCTGTCTGAAACTCGAATTGAAAATACGGTCTTTTAGATTGAGTTCTCGATGGGCAGTTTGACCCTTCACAGAAATAGGCTTATGGGGAAGGAAAGGAGTGAAAGAGTAAAATGAACGGCTGCAGCCACAAAATGCCTTATTCCATATACCTTGGAAAGGTGGTGCACGGTAGATGGTCTTAGTGATAAACCAGCACTTTGTCTGGTATCCTTTGTCTGGTATTTATCTGATAAACCAGCACTGTGTCTGTATCCCGGTCCCCAAACTGCCAGGGTTGTTCTGACCGTCTGTGTGGACATGTTCCGAAATCATCACAGCTGGATCTCACCTCAATATTGGACCAAACTGAGGGCTAAGTGTAAACAAGTATAACCTTTCACATGCTCCAGATAAGGATCTCATTCCTGCAGAGAGGCAGGAAAAAAAATTAAAAGCCAGACAGTGTAACCCTCTTTGATTCCACTTCCTTAGTCCAAGAGGAAAACTTCCTTTTACAAAATTGGAGAATAAAGTTTTCCTGCTTGTTAGACTGGCTGCCAAGCTGCTGATTTTGGGGTAGCAGTTTAATAGAGTTCCTTGCACTCACGACAGGCTAGGTGGGAAATTGCAGAAGAGCACAGAGGAAATTCTCACAATATACTTCCCCCCTATTATTTCTCAGCTTATTTTGAAATTAGGAAATCGTATGGAAACAGCAGGAGGATTCCTAGCCTTGTGCTATTTCCTTCCCCTGTGATCATGAAGTTTTATTGCTGCATGAGCCCTGCTGCCTACCATTTCAGAGGAGCTCAGCAAGAGGCAAGGTTTTTCTAAGTGTGGGTGGTCATGTCCGTGTATTCAGCAGAAGCAATAGGGTTATTCAGCTTGAAAAAGGCAGCTCAAGATGAAGTATGGAAGAATAATTTTCAAAGAGAAAATAATGAAGAACTAACAAAAGCACCCAGGGAATTCATTCTTCTTTTTTTTTTTTCCCCTTTTGGTAATTGCCACTGAAGAGCCTGGCACTGAAATGACATCATTAAGTCAAGGTATCTCACTCATACCCTTGTGGGGAAAATAGTACGAAATGAAAGGACATTTCCCCAGGACTCAGTCTATTGCATTGGAAAGCTGTTCTACTGGTGAAAAACAGTTACACACAGAAAGACGGCCTGCTTGCTTGATGCAGGCAGAAGTATAAACACTTTTCAATAATTTGGGACTTTAAATTTCTAGTATTTTACTATTATTCGTCGGTGCAGATACTCACAGTCATATCCACCTTTATGAGTGCATTAACTACATTTGTGTCAGAGCTCCTTTTTCAGAAGGCATGTACAAATAAGTTTCCTGGAAGACAGTTTCATCAAGCCCTTAAACTTTGCTTTTAAGCAAATAGTACATTGGGAAAAAAATATTGACTATTGAATATTAGCAACATACTGCTCATAAATAAGCAGCAAAGGAATATTGGCACATATGTGCAGTAGGTAATGTTGACGCATAAGAAAAATCATTCAAGAACTTCATATAATTGGAGAAATATGGTTTTTTTTCCCCCCAGCAAACTGGGGATAACCAGCTGTTCCACTCAGTACAGCTAATATTCCCCATTCTATCCCATGGGTATACCACAGAAAGTCATAATGGCAGAACCCCGTTCTTCCTTCCTTCCAATATTTGACACCCCCACAAGTAGTTCAGGTACACATGCCCAGCATGCTATAGCACAAGAGAGTGTTAGGATGTAAGCTCCATTCTGCACCTGCAAGTAACCTCTCTGAAGATCATGAAGAAAGGAGCAACTCCAAGTATTATACTACACTTGACCCTTTTCTTTCTGAACTTGTCAACTAAAATTCAACTAGTAAAAAAGAAAACACTCCTATTTTCACATATTTATGTATTTACTTGCTTGTAGTCATGGAAAGGTGCTACAAGGAGAGACATACTTTAAAGCAGACAGCTATTATCTAGTCTAAATTCTGATCACTGACATCCTAGTTTCAAAACATAAGAAAAATATTTAATGAAAAACCTGATCTTCCAGTTTCTTCAGGGAATTAAGTTAATGTTGGAAGGACAAATCTGGAAAATACTGGCATGGAAACCCAGCCTTTTTTTTAATGGAGCAGCATTTCTATTACAAAACTTATACTAGCAACTTCATAATTAAAGAGAAATTTCTCTCCCTTGGACACCTGGATGCTACAAGCTTTTGTTTTAGTTTTGGTTCTCATTTCCTCCCCTCATGCTGGTTTTCAGTGTGCTGTGGAACACGAGGGGTATTGCAGTGTTCTTGAAAGCAGAAAATATCTGCTCCTCTGACTTGAATTTACAAAGCAAAATGCTCTTCTCTTCAAGAAGCTCTGCTCTGTGCTTTGTGTACTTTCATATGGTTAGAACAGGATTAATTTATTTTCTACACTTTCTGTTATCTCTTCTCACTCTGGGGCTGTCACATCTCTTGCTCAGACAGGCATGGGAAGGGAGAACTTATCATTGCATTTAGATGGAATTGGAGGAAATATTTTGTCAAATCTGTTGCTCTGCATCATACTTATCTTCATGATTCATGAGCTTCACATTGCTATTCCTCTATGGCCAGGTAGGGAGGGAACTCAAGAACTGTACCTATGATTTGTTCTGCTACTCAGAATAATTGGCTGCTAACAGAAGAGCCTAAATTTGTTCCTTTTGTAAGTGAAACATCTCACATACATCTCTGCTCCCCCTCTGAGCCCTCCAAAGCAGGCTAGTGTTGCTGTTCACTACCACATTGCAAGTTAGCTTCTCCTTTAAATGAAGTTTTGGGTTGAGATTTCCCCTTTTGTGCTTTAAGACACCTTTTCTCCGTCTCTGGGGACAGGGGATGCCGGAGCAGGAAAGGGGAAAGCCAGAGGAGCCAGTACTCTCAGTGACTTTTGGGTGGCAGAAAATACACGTGTGCTGCCCTTTTGGAGGCTGGGCCTGGAGCACGGGGCACCCTCTGTCCTGGCTTCAGCTTTTCAGGAGTGACTGCAGGGAACAGCCACAGTTCTGCCTTTCTCTCCTGCAGCTCAGTGCCTTTACCCAGCGGAGCAGTGAGCCCACATACATGGGATGCATACAAACTGCTTATTGTCTTTCTGTCAGGAGCATCACCAAATAGTCTCACTTTCCCCAAATAAAAGCGGATCTGGATTGCAGAGCTGGCAAGGAAAACAAACAGCAGTCCTGTTTTAAGTGAAAACACTGCCAGATGCCATGAGTAACACAGAGAACTAGCGTAAGACAGGTACTGGGGAAGAGTAGCTTAATAGTTTTAATAGCAGTTTTCTTACCTCTGGCTGTTTATGAGAGCATAAAAAAGCCTTTCCCTCTCTTTTTTTTTCTGTTATGAAGCAATGCATACTCTGTGCTGAATGCCTTGGTGTAATGCTTCTTTTCCTTCTATCAGCTTGATGTAGAAATCTAAATATCACTGAGCAGGTTGGGGTTTGGGCCAATGAGATAATACCTCATAAGGGATTGATCCCAGACACATTTAAGGGCCCTCGCAGCCACTGCTTTGCAATACACTGCAGATTCTGCAGCCTAGGAAAAGACGCAGAGAATTAGTGAGATGTATGAAGAAATGCAGAATACAAACTTAGTCCCCAAGACATTTCACGCCCTGCGGATTGCAGACTCTTGTACCAGGCTTATGCAGTTTAATTTTTTGTCTGCCAAGCATGGGTGACAAAATTTGACAGGCAGTATGCTTACTTATCTGTTTTTTGTGAAGTAATGCTTTTTCACATTTTTCTTCATTATAAGCTCTGAACAAGTGAGGTGCAACGTTCCACTTAAATAGCTTCTGCATGCAAACAGCAGCATCACAAAGCCAGGTTGTAGGAGAAAATACAATGGGAAATAGAATTTTAAAAGCAGTATGGCAGAAGCAGGGAAAAATATATTTCCTTAAGTATTATTTATCCTTTTAAAATAGTTCACTTTGTGCCGTGACAGGAACGGAATGTATTCCATGGTACAAAATTGTTTCCTGGGAATGAAGAAGTGATTGACACCTAAGTTTGAATGATTGTGAATATGTGGAAAAAATGGGATTTTACACATTGACAAAGCAAATAAGAGGTTTGAAAAGCATGTTTATATTGGGAGAATTTTAGTATAGAACAGTCTAGTTTTTAAAAGAAAAATAGTCTTCGTGCAACAGGCTCTAGTTGTGAACAAAGTGCCATTCAACAAGAAGGAACGGCTTTAACTGCTCAATTATTGATGACGCTGAGTCAGGAGCCTGTGGATTTAAAGTCTACATTTGCTTTGTCACTGGAAGTAGGGAATCAGCCCTAATAGACAACCCAAAGATTTCTGATACGTCTGCACTGGAAATGATGCATTTCTGATTACGATGACATTTCTGTTAGACAAGTGATGGGCCAAGCACTGAAACCCTTCCTCAGCTATAATTCCTTTCCTAGCCAGGCCAGTACTGCTTCAATCCAGTCGAGCTTTTACTGACAAAAGAAGAACTGTTTTCTGCCTCACACTTCCCCTAGTCCTGGCACCTCTGGGAGATCTATGTGTGTCCCTGCCACGGCTGGGCTCTCCAGAGCTGTTCACGCACCCACGTCTTTAACTAACACCTCTGCAGTGGAAGCAGTGTGTGGGTAAGAAAATAGCAGAGAGTGCTGCCTCTAGTTTTCTCAAAGACAAATTGAAACTACTTTGTGTGAAGAACGAAAGAAACTCTGCTCTCCAGGAGAAACAGCCAAAGAAAAATCAGGAGCTCGTATCGGCAGAGCATTGTTTGGCCAGAATGGCCTTTCACGTTCATAGCACTTGGGCTGAATTATCATTATGTATTCCCATTGCGTGCCTCTATTGTCTGCACACTACGACACAAGTGATTCCATTCCACCTCTCTGCAGAAAAAGATGGGCATGGGCCTTCATACCTGAAAGAGAATATTTTTATTGGGCCATTCCTGATAAACACTTTTGCACAATTACCTTACCTTCCAGCTGTCAAAGTACTGTAAAATTTTCAAGAATAAAGTGGCCATTAGGAGGCATTAGCCAAGAAGAAAGAACCCTAATTACTTCTTCAAGTAAGTAATAAATGAAAGCAGCTGAGTTTCTGAAGGCTTGTCACCTTTGCAGTCATTTCAATAGACCTTTTCTATCCTTACCTATACCAGATGAAGTGGAACAGTAAATGCAATGCACTTAGTAGCATTAGTCCTACTGTTGTGCTTTCTTTAAAGAAAAACTTACTTGATCTTCCTGCAGCCTCACTCAGTGAAGAAGCACTGAGAGTGTAGACCTGTTACTGTAAAATATCCTTTGCATAAGCCATAAAACCTGGATGTCCATATGGCCTCCAAATGGTCTACGCCCAACCAAGAAACAATTGGGTTCTGTTCTTTCTTAGATAAAAGAGTATCAAAACCAGTCTGACTTGAAGAGATAGGTCTGGTTTCTTTTACACTTAAGTGTATGCAGTTTTATGACTCAGTAGGAGAATAGCTGGATGCTTTTTACTCGAGGGTGAATAATGTCCCTCCCTACTTTGGTATGACTTGATTTGTTGTATCCCTGTCTGTTATGTGTCAGTCCTGGAGAGGAAATCAATATTCCCCCAAGCAGAGGCACCGCTGTCTTCCCAACAGCCCTGCCACAACCAGAGGGACATTCAGAGCACGAGGTGCTGCAAACCAGGCGGCACCTCTCACACACAGCACATGCGGCATCCTGGCTGCTTCATTACCAATATATATGTTTCTTCTATGAACTGCTTCATCTGTTAGCTATCAATTGCTTGCCTTGGTAAATTAGACAGTTTTTTAAAAAGCATCTATATTCATGTACAATGTGTGGGTGATGTTTTTCCCTTCTTCTTTGTGCAAGTGTGGTCTATCCCCATTACAGCAAGCCTTTGGGGAATATTATAGTATTAGAATCTCCTGAAAACTGATAGTTAAGTACTTATCATCAGGAATAAGTGAATCAAACCAATTTTCTTCCATTTTTCCTTTCAGAAAGATGATTTTGTAGGACAAGGCTCTCTAATTGGATGTCTCAGCCCTGTGAGATAAACGTAATTTTTTTTTCTTTGCATAAAGAGAAAAAGACGAGAGTACAGTAATACTGTCCATTACACAGATATATCTTTCTAGCTTACACTGATTCTGTGCATCAGTCATGGTTTTCAACACAAATGAAAGCATATTAGCCTCCGAGGGTACCAGTTAGAAGTACATGTTCCCTAATTAGCACTTTGATGTAGCTGTGTCCAGGTAACATACATAGCTTTAATCATAGCAAGGCATTGTCGGTGATGGTCAGCAAATCCCTAGGTCATCTTTTCATCTTACAGTGTGATGTCTCACAGATAAATGCCTAGAAAGACTTCCTTTTAATACCTGCTTACTAGCAGGTGCATTATGGGAGGCTCACCTTGATCCCTAAGATACAGAAATTGCTTGGAACAAAGACCCAATGATAATGTAAAATCTTCTCCCAAATGCCTCTATTTCTCTGATCTTTTCTGGCTTATCAGCAAGTTTTCTGACAGAAAAAGTAAAAGTGCAATTTTATTTAGAAAGTGTGATAGCAGAACAGGTCTCAATTTCTTCTGAAAGTCAGTCAAAAGCAAAAATATTATAAATTCATCATACATTAATCATATATATCCACTAGGGAATTTGTTGCTTCTGGCATTATCTGTCATAGGGAAAGTCACACAACCCAAATGATTCCATTTATTTTAGTATTATAACTAATCAAATACAGTTTGTGACTCCCTGGTTCGTGATGCATTCAGACTGACTCAGAAGATGCTGGAAGGGAGCAGGCTGGGTCTGTACCTGAGCTTGGCAAAGGACCAGGACTCCCCATCTGCTTCCTTTTGCATTGCATAGGACACTGTCGTGTTTCTGAGTCCTTTCTGCAAGCTGCGTAAAGGGTTGATTTCATTGGGCTGGTCGTGGTGAGGGCTGTGGATGGGCATTCGTACCGCAGGACAGATCTGGAATTATTGGCTCGGAATTATTGTCAAGACTTGGGAAAGCGAAATTGATCATGAAGCGTCAGCTAAAGGATTTGAATCCAAAACGTTCTGAAGCAAAGAAGAAACACAGGGGATAGTGCAAGGTTGAATATTGTTAGCACAAATCTGTTCTGACAAACATGGTCAATAGTTGGCTTTTCACAATTCAGTTAACATTTATTTCAAGGCTGAGAGGAAAACAGCACTGAAATTTCGAGCCCGCTCGGACCCTGGGCTCAGGAAACTCTGCTAGGACCAAAGAATCACGAGATCTGTAGAGCGGGGTGTTTCTCTTTGGCGGCAGCACGTGAGGCAGTGGGCGCGCACTGACCCTCCTTGCCCGCCTTGCCCTGGGCCGGTGGCGCAGCACTGAGGGAGCAGCAACTCTGGACGCAGTTGGCAGCAGATGTCAAGAGTCGCCCATGTGTGATGCGTGTCAGAGAGGGCCCAGAAGGTCCCGTTCAGCGACAGCAACTACCCAGAGGGGACTGTCAGCCAGAGAGGTGCCAGCGGACGGGCAGTGGAGCGGTGCGGGGTCGGCTCGGTCTGGGCTGCGCTCAGGAACCGGCGGAGGAGGCGAGGCAGGGACACGGCTGCTCCTGCAGCACGGACCTGGGAAGGGCAACAATGCCGGCGGCAGGGGCAGGAAGGAGCGACACGACATAATGGCTGTGACAAATGAGCAGCAAGCGCACATCACACGGAGAGGAAAGGAAAGAGGAGGGCCGGGGGCGGCCGGGGCAGTGCGAGCTTCCGACAGAGCCGCGGGCAGCCGCCCCAGCGCCGGCACCGCGCAGCAGCCGGCACAGGAGCACAAGCCAGAGAGCTCATTAGTGGCTGCTGGAAGGAAAACCAGAGCGACAGAAAGGCCGCTCTCCACGTGGGAGCCGATCCAGCCCTCGCTGCGGCCAGCACAGAGATCTCCATTCATCTCTGGGGGCTTCCGACAGGGCGTGGGCACCCGTGGGGAAGAGCAGCCGCGCCAGGCTGTGACCGATCCCTCCGGGGGCTGGACAATACGCGCCGAACCACCGACTGTCTGTACTTCTAGTGCCTGTGCTGCCCTTGCTCTGTCAGGTGAATCCATTCCCTGAGCAGACACGTCCTGCCTGGCGCCCATCCTCCGCTGATGTCCATGCCTCCCTGCCCTAGGCAGTGTCACAGCTCCCAGAGACTCACTCCTGTCCTTGCGCCTCTCTTTTCCCTTTAGGATTGTGTGTACTGCACCAAGGACTCCTTTTAATCTTCTATCCTCAGCAGTACAAACCTGGATTTCATCTCCAGTCCCTGGATAATCAAGATATTTCAACAGCTGTCAGTTTCTGGCAGAGGCCTGTTCTACCATTTTTTTTCCCACAACATATTTTTCATAGCTGGTTAGAAATATGCAATATTTTGTCATAAAACTAGTCTCATTTACAGCATTTGAATATTTTTCCCTGCTTTACAGTTACCTTTCTCTATCTTACAGTTTTGAGATTTTTTCCAGTTTTGAGATTTTTTTTCCAGTTTCTGCTGTTCAGCACTTTTGCTTTTGCTGTTAGAGCTTTCTCTGCCACTAACCCCATATACTGCACTTCTGTAACGTTTTGTAATGTGTGGCTATTGAGTGGATATTCTCTCCTTTTGTTTCTTTATTCCCAGACTCATTACTTTACATACTTTGAAACTTAGAAGCTACATAGCTGTCTCCAGATCCTAAACTATATATTCTGAATTTTGTTGCCCCTCCTTCTTTGTTTTGACTGCCCTCTCACTTTATATCATCGGCAAGTGTAATCCACTTACTGCATCTTCTTTCTTCCAGGTCATTGATATATAAAGTGAAGAAAATTGATCCTCACACTAATCCTTGTGACTCTCTTTTAGTCACATCCTTACATGTTAAACTGCTAACATACACGGTTACCTCTTGAAAAAATATTTGAGCTAGTTCGTGGCTTATTGAAATTAGATATCCCTAGAAGGCTGACATTGCAAATTCAGAGAAACAGAATAGTAACAAAGGGGGTGTATCTGAAAGCCGTTGGTCTTTCCCTGTGGGGCAGGAGTTGGCCAGGGTCTCCAGACCTCCTGTGGCTGCAAGTACCTCCTCAGGGGCAGACCGTCCGTGAGGTGAAAGGGCTGATGAAGGATATGTTCTGGGGCCGCCAGCAGCCACTGACAGACTTGCATCAACTTGGTGAGTCCCAATGTGAGTGGCCCCATGAGCAATTTCCTCTTTCGAATGTTCTTGATCTCGTTCCGAAGCTCCCGGAGGTTTAAAGCTGTCTCCTCATCTCTGTCTCTGTGATGTGAGAGAGAAGTCTTTGTAGTTTCTAATGGAAAGCTGTCATAGGCAGAAGTTAAAAGGGGATTTCTTTTGCATCCCTTTGCTTCCCAAAGTCAGACATTTAACACAAAGAACCTGACTTTTCTACAGAAAAATCTAGTTAAACAGAATGTATGGTTTCCTGTTATCAGATATTTTTATTATCCACTCTGAAAAAATCCCATCAGCAGAGTCATAAGCACAAGCTTGCTTTCGTGAATTCATGCTGACTTTTCATAATTAAATCAGAATTTCCCCGAGCCTGACTCTGAGTAGTATTTAAATTTTTTTCCTACTGCTGCAGTTAGGCAAGCACTGCACGTTTCTTGCTTCAGAGCCTTTCCAGTCACCTTTCCAGAGGAGGAAGATAGCCTGTCTACTGCACTGGGCTGGGACTTGGGAGAGCTGGATTTAAACCTAGCTAAGATGCAGGTTCCCTGTGTGAATTTAGGCAACAGACCTAACCTACCGTATGCCCTAATACCATATTTCTGAGCAGAGACAATAATTTCCTATCATTCAGGAGGCCTGCACAGATAAATGCGAGGTGCTGAGATGCATTAAAAAAAAAATAACTATTACATTATTTTCATGACAATATAGCATTTCTTTATTGAATGACCTTGGTCAAAGATGCAATTCCTCAAAGGTGGCGGATGTCTAACTACAACAGGAATTAGGCACCTAAACAAATACTTTCGAGGCACCAGGCCCGAGTTCACATCACCAGACTGGCTTTAGCAGTGAGTCCAGCCTTTTTAAACGGAGCTGCCTGAGTAAGAGACACTGCTGTAGCTCCGTTTAACTGAAGATGTCTTGGCAGAGATGTGCCTGTGGCTGCAGCATCAGAGCTGAGCAGGGGGCTGCTGGTGGGCACCACGCTCTCTTGGGGTTCATTTCTACACCCCTTGGTGCTGGCTCCTGCTCGCTCCCCACCAGCCTCTGGAGGAGGATGAAGCAAATGCCTTTTCCTTTCATGCTGGAGATCTACACTACCTTCCTGGCTGGTTTTCAGAAAGCTGCACAATACTGTGGCAACAAAAAGACTCTGACTGCAGAAGAAGAAAAGAAAAAAACAACAAAAAAACTTGTGTCTGCTGTTCTATCACATTCACTCATGCACTCACCCCACAGCTAGCATTCCTCTGGCAGGACATCCTGTCTCCAGTTCCTTACTACAAAAAAAACACACACACCAAAAAAACCTAGGAAAAAATTAGATTCCTTCACTAGCAATGCATAACATTATTATGTCTATTTTGCAGATGGGCTGGTTGAATTGAGGTAAAACTCTGACTTTTTTGGAGAACACCTGAAAGTGCTCTATTCTTAGAATTGTTGATTCTGTCTTGATTCTCAAACTCAAGACTTCAACCTGTACAACCAGGAGAGAATTTGTCAGACATGGGCAAAGGATCAGCACTGCTAGTGCAGTGTGTATTTCTGATCCTATAATGGGGAAGCAGCTGCAAACTCTGCATCCTCATCTCATATCTCAGATGCATTCAACCCTGCATACATTGCACGGTACACAAGAAGTGTCCTTTTTTTTATTCCATTTTGATTTTAATGACACAATTTTAAACCTGCTAGAGAGAAACCATTTTTTTTACTGAAACGCATGAAGGTGTTGTTCATCAAACAAATGGGTTGAGGAATTATTTGGGTGCTTCAGAACAAAGAATTACTCTGGCTATCATCACAGACACTCTGAATGGGAACAATTTACCATGGAGGGCTGTGGCTTCAGGAGGAGGATAATGATAAGTGTTAGTTTTGTTCACTTTCTGTACCAATGAAGAAATAAAGAGGCTGTAAGTGGATTCATTTGCGGTTCAGTTGTGAAGTGGCAGTCAGAACAAAAGAGGAGGGCAACAAAGTCCAGACTGAAATGATGAAGAGTCAGAAAAAGAAAGGCAACTTTAAAAAATCCAAATAATGTCAGTTTTTTGTCTAGAAACAAAAATAAAAGCAAAGTGAATTTGCTATGCACTCAGAAGTTTTAAATGATGAAATGAATTCTTACAGTGCACTTGCATACACAGGTGCTGCCGTTATGGATATGCATTATAAATCTGCAGGGCACTAAAGTGATTACTCTTTCCCCCATGTCTCTGAATGCCATATTTTTCCAGCATGCTGGATCCCATCTGGTCTCAAAATTCTGTCATTCTTCAGACATTTCAATTTCTTGATTACCTGTCAGGTTATGACCCTCAATTGTTTTTCTTTTTTAATATCTCTTGCTGTTCACTTGGGAGATGTCCATGTGTTTCTGACATCTGCCACCCAACCCCCTCCACGAACCTCATGGCAAAGCACTAATTATTGTGTTTATTTCAACAGTATCCTCACCTCCTTTCAAGAAAAGACCCAGGCTTTCTCCCAGAGCACCCATACTGATCATAGTTCTTATATTTGTGCTCCTCCATAGTTTCCCATAACTGTCTCCAGGTTTTTCATTGTGAAAGAATGTCCTTTGAATCCAGAAGGATTGCTCTTCAAGGTCACAACTGAAGGTATTATGCAGCAACTATTTCCATTGTACTTCTTAAATGGATAAGCTTATTTTCAGTTCCACTGCCAACCGGGACTATATCCCATCCCTTGCTCTTCCTACGAGGAAGAATTCTTCAATTTCCATTCATTCTAAAACCAAAGGCATGCTTGATTGTTTTGAAAAATAAATGCTCTCGTTACTGGAAGAATCAAATTTTAAATCTGGATCCTTATTTCCACCTTTCTTCCCATGTTCTTCTCATTTTAATAGCTTAATAACATGAGAAACATATGAGGAAATTCTTGCCCTGAGTAAATATGCAGCAGGTGTGAACTTTTGATCTGGACTTGTTAGCTAGTCTTTGGTCCCTTGTGATGACAAAGGATCATTCAGAACCCAGGGTTTAATCAGTTTTGTGTTGTTTTCTGTGACCACAACCATCATAAGTACTTGGTTCTTTGTGTGGAGTCCAAAGATCAAGTTGAACTTCTGTTGCTGCTGGAGCAAGGGTGGGAGCCCTTCAGTGGAATTCAAAACAGGCAGAGCCAATGGAAAGGACAAAGGAAAGACAGTAGGACTCTCTCATGTAGCAGCCACGTCTCCCATTTCTCAACTAAATGAACCTTCCTCTCACCAAAGAGAGGATTTTTTTTCCCTGCTCTGGTCAGCCGGGTCTAATTTCACCTTATCTAAATCCAAACAGATGGCATCAGTAGCCAGTGACTGTACATTATGTGGGGAACGTGGTTTTTCCGGTGCGTGATCAGTACATGGCGATGGGATCTCTCCCTTTTAGAGTCTTGTTGGGGAATGCTTAATGGTAGACTTTGATCGAGTTCAAGCAGGACTTAAGTGACAGATTGCTTATGCTAACCAAGGTGGAAGGGACTGTGAGCACCTGCAAAACCTTTGTGTCTTAGGGAACTTTATTGACATGAATGCCAACAAACATTATGATAATCACTTTTTTGGACTTAGATGCCCAAGTTCCCCTGAAATCACCATTTAGATATTTAAGTAATTTGGCAAGATTTGGGATGAATAGTAGTTTTATTTGTACAGCTGAAGAGTAGTGTTGCCTAACACTGTGAAGATTATAATGTAAAAATATATGAGCCATAAAGCTCACTTTCATTGTGCTTGTTTCCACTTCTTTCCCTGCAGTGATATTTTTCTTCTTATCCTTCACTTATGCCATTAATACATAAAATTTTATTTTCTACTAAAGTCATTTGAATCTATTCATAATCAAGAGCTTTAAAGCAGCAGATGAAAGTGAGAGTTAGGAGTCAGCTTTTTAGGAAATTAAAGAATTTACTTCATTTGCAAATGACCGTGGTGCTTATAGAAGTAACCCCTGCATTAAAGGATTAGTATTACAAGCATGAGCAGGCCACAGTGCCCTGGAAGTGAACTTGGATTGCAGTAGGGTCAGGTCTGAATGAGAATTAGTTTTTGCCAAAATTGTGCCCTCAGAGGATTACATGTTACTCTCAAGAGGCCAATCCAGACAAAGATTAAATCCACACATTGAAAAAATGGTGCAGTTTATATTGTTCAGGACATTGCAGGTTCTGGAAAAGATACAACATTTACATTATTCAATCTACATTTTATTTGATAGGGTGATTGTCAGGCAGTAGTTACAAGAGGAACAGGGCTGATGAGCAGTTGCTTGATGAGCAGTAGGCTTCAGACTGCATACTTTAAGTGGGGATAATTTGGAAATACTGATATTTCTTTTGACTGAAGCCTATAATAATGAAGTGTACAGGATACTGCTTTAGTTATCTCATTGTCTTACAACCCCAAGCAACTTTTTGACATATTCTATTGATTAAAGCAAGAGAAAGTTGGGCATTTTAGCATAATTTATGCAGACTCAAACCAATAATTAGAACACCTAATTAGCTATTGGTATCTGATTTTATATTAATCAGGAGCTAAGATAACAGAAACAATACACACAAGTCTTGTTTGGTAATAAGGAGTTTGGTTTCTCTAGCCTAGCAGTGATCGTTAATTTTGCTGTGTTTTGATTTAGTGTTTGTGTTAATATATTCCAGTATGTCTGAGGATATGAAAGTAACACCTGGTGTGCTCTGTGCAAATGCTTCTCTGCTTCAGGAGAAAAGCCAAAGGGGAAATGCAGCTAAACCTAGAGCATCATTATAAGCAGTCTGGTGGGGATAAATGCCTATACTTTCTAATGTTAAAAAAACCCCAAATGGAAATATGTGTTTCTGTTTGTATGTTTGTATATATGTAGAAAGAATGCAGAGGGTAGTGCAGACCGAGCATTTGTGCTGAGAAGGTTTTTGATGTCTATTTGTACAGTGCAAGGGGTTCTACATGCAGGTTTTTGTTTACATCTATGCTCAGTGTATGTTTGCAATTTGTTAGCGGAGGCAGTAAGCCCAATTAAAAGAAAAACCCTCTGTGCTCAGTTTTAATTTTGCTGATATCCCAAGACTGTCAAAGGTAGATATTCCACCTAGATTTCAGCTTTCCAGCAGTGAGCTTTGCTAGACTGGAATGAAAATAAAGACACTTCACTGCCTTTTATTTCTTCAGCTTCAAAACAGTCTCTTCTCTCCCTGGGAACAATGCTCTTCTCCTTAATGCAGAACTGATCTGGTAACTTGCAGAGTTAGCTTATTACATGTAAAAAAAAAAGGCTTCAGGAATAACAGGCAGGGTCACTGATCACGAGACACAAAACCAGAACAATGTTCACACCAAGCCAAGATGCTGGATTGCTGAAGAAATGTGGCATATGCTTGGTCAACTTTAGCAAAGTCAGAAGTATCTACTTTTTAATTTCAGGACATAAATACATCAGTGTCCTTTGAAGATAGCTTTTATTCTATTACGCCTTTTCAAGAAAGGTTGGTAGCTGAATCAGACCCTTTATCAGATGGCATTTCCCACTGGTATAATACCTACAGATGAAAACAAAATTAATCTGGCTCTATCGTTCGCGTTATTAAACTCATCTTTAAAATGGGAAACTGGAGCCTACCTTTATGTGACAGAAAGCCAGAGAGATTTGTTCAGACCTCCCATATATCTTATATTTAATAGTGTAAGATACGCAAAAGCATCTTCTTTCTTACGTCCATCCACCCCATGTGCATTTGCTTCCCACTCTTTTGTACTTTTATATGTTATTAGGCACCCTGACAAGCGCTATAGAATTATTAGCACATGGGAACTGGAGCTTATTGTAGGCAGTGTATCTGTACATTAGCATAGCATCTCTGGTTCAACAAGATGTGGTGAAGCTTCAGCAGGAATTTTCTAGCCTGTGAGGTGAGCGTAATGGTCAGTGGGGCTGAAGGGATAGCTACATCAGCTAATTTACACACTGCCAAGTGCATTTTTGCAGCTGTACTGGAAGAAAATGAAAATCCTACTCTCTAACAAGCCTTCCTGAAGGCAGTATGAGAAAATGATTACATGCATAATAAGCCCATGAAATCTCAAATCTCAGCTTTGGGCTCTTCAGACGTGGGATTTTGACTCATGCCTACTTCTGTATGAAACCTGAAAATCTAAGAAGAGTTTAGCCTATAGCAAGAATTCCTTCTATGCTTTGGGATGCTTTGTCTGCTCCCCACCTTCCCCTCCTTCCCCCTCACCCTCCCATCCCCTGTCTGGAAAAAAAACACACACACAACCACACACACACACACACACACACACAAGCAAAGCAAAACAAAGCAAGTCAAAAGAGAAAGAATGTGAGAATGTCTACAAAAAGTCAGGTTAAATATCTGCCTTGCCTAGTTAGCATTTCACCAAGTGGTGGCCAATGGCTGATGGCCAGGAGAAATGAAAATGTTAGACAAAGGTGAGTAATCACCCTTTTCTTCACAGAAGGAGTGATTAGACATTGGAATGGGCTGTGCAGGGAGGTGGTGGAGTCACTATCCGTGGAAGCGTTTAAGGAAATACTTGACTTGGCACTCAGTGCCATGGTCTGGTTGACAAGATGGTGTCCAGTCATAGGTTGGAGTCGATGATCTCCGAGGTCTTTTCCTACCTGATTCTGTGATAAAGTGACTCTTCCCTAGTATATTTTTGAACTCTCCAGCAATCTCTAGGTCAGGGCAGCCTTGGACAAAAGAAGATTTCTTCTTTCTTAATAGGCCTTGATGTTGCCCGGTAAGCACTTTTCCAAGAGCTTTTCTAAGCTCAGAAATACCTGTCACCCACAGCAGCCTCCAGCTCTGCATTCCATAGCTTAGCCGTGTGTTACAAGAAGGATCTGATCTCACTGTGCTGGTGCACTGTCAAGTCGCTTTGCACATACCCCAATAGTCAGACCCTTGATCTCCTGCAGGTGTGAGGAAGGCAAAGAGCCCCATTCATTCTGAAGACACCCTGTCTAGGGGACTGGATTGATGAGGAGATCATTGCCATCGCTGTTGCTGCAGAGGGGTTTTTGAGAAATGAAACCCCCAAAAGAAAGGAACCTTATGGGGACACCCAGCTGATTACCAGCCAGGTTACAATGGCAGATGGATAACTGTGCTGCAAATTCACGTGATGCAAAAGCAGAAGTTGCTTTTGGGCACCTCTCTTTCCCAGTACCACCTAGGCAGGACTTCAGAAGTCTCAGAGGGTAGGAACACATGAAAACTTGTTTGAAGTCCTCTACTCAGACCTGGTTTGGTTCAAATGACACTGGTGGAGGCATGTGGAGGGCAACAAGGGAGAGACAGCTGCTCCTGCAGAGTCTCCAGATGTTAGTCAGCACCACAGGAACATGCCTGGGGAGAGTGTTGTAACTACAGAGGCAAGTCACCCATTTCCCCAAAGTCACTTCTAGCCCTCACAGCCCCTGCAGAGGCTGGGACAGGAAATGCTACCTCATCTCCAAGGCAATGCAGTAGTGGCTTTTGGAAATTGGCAATTTCCACAGCCACAACTTCCAAAGTTTGAATTTCAGCTGATGGGTCAGGGCCCAGGTTTTTCCGCAGGATGAACCCAAGCTCATCTCAGCTTCTGTTTCCAATAGATGATCAAGATGCCTCACCCAGGCTTATAATATAAGGTTGGACCACCTTTTGAATTGCCCATATCTGTGTGTACAAGATGTTACGTTTGGCACCACCTTTGGTGCCCTGAGCTGACAGAGAGGATTGGAGGAGGGAAGAGCTCACTCCAGCTCTGTAGCTCCACACACCTTGACACCAATGGTCATTGCCTGGATCACCCAGTGGTGTCTCACAAAATGTCCAGCAACCCACAAACTTGTAAGAACTGTAATATACCAGCCCTGCTCTGGGGGAACACAAGTCTATCATCATAAGTTTGAATTGTGGGGTCCATGTGCACTCAGCTCTGTCATCAGCTGTGGGAGACCTGACTGCTATGTGTTGCCTTTTTTTTATTCTGTGGGCAGGGAAAAGAAAACAATACTTCTCATGAATACTTGTGGACTACAAAGAAGGTATTCAGTGGTATTAGATATATTTTCATTCCACTAAAATGTGTGTGCCCTTTTTTGTCTTGCAGTACTTGTTCGGTGTTGGAAACAGCCAATCAAACCACAAATTTGGCTTTATTTTTAAATTGCAACCAAAGCCATAAAGCTGAACAAGGCAGAATTACAAGTAAACCAGCCAGTTTCTCTCATCTGCTATGGACTTTTGCAGCAAGCTGTTTTACAGTACCTATTCTTCCTCATAACCATATCCTTTTTCTCCAGGGGATCATTTTAAGCTTTAGAAACTGCAGAAGCCATCCTAAAGCCATTTTTCCTGAAGGGAGTACTTAAATGGAAAAGAACCCTCTTCTCTTGATTTAGAGTGTGTAAAATGCTATCCTGATCCTACCAGGCTGAAAGCTGCAGTCCTCATTCTTTCCCAAAACTCTTGCATCTGCAAAGGGACCATTGAATGCAAAAAGGCAGTGCATGAGCTTGGCAGCACGCCCATGTGTTTTGCATTGTAAGAGGGGGCCTAAGAAGCCATTTCCCTTGCACTGTTCAGAGAAACCTCCCTTTTATTAGAGAAAGCTTAATCCGCTGGGATGAAAATTATAACCCACTGAAAAGCCACTCAGAATCTTGAGACAATCCCATTTTCAGATGCTGAATCTTTTCAGTTACTTTAAAAATTTTCTCCTTTTTTTTTTTGTCTGTTTGTTCTTTTTGTTGTTGTTATAATGCCCTGTCTCCTGGTTGCTTCTCATAAAAAAAAGTAAATCAGGATTACCAGCATACCACAAATGAGCCTGTACTTCAAATATGTCCTTCGTGGTGGGAAGTAATAAATATGATGAGAGAGAAAAATTGTTCCTGGGAGATTTTCAACCTAATTTCGTAGACTTAAGATATCTGATTGTCCTGGGAACTCCGTGCTTGCAGCTCCCATTAATTTCAGTAGCAGGTGTCTAAATATTTCTCATACCCAGTGGTTTGCATATTTGTAGGAGGATGTAGATAAGGTTTGGATAAGCATATAGCAATTCTCAGGTTAAACAAAGCAGAACTTCTTGCCTCTTGTTGTTCTCCTAATGCTACTTATTGCTGGATATTAAATATGCAGGTGATGAGAATGTACCAAGCTGATCTGAGAGAGAACTAGAGGATGGTTTCTATTTCCAAAAGCACAATGCCCTCTGTGTAGACGTGGGGTACAATTTGTAAACTCTCTTTAGTGTGAACACCGAAATTTCTTCACTCGGCTTCTTAAATTTTGGGAGGAAAGAAAAAGGGGACAAAGTTCATGGACTACATCATCTGTTTTCAGAGATTTGTTCTGTTAGTCTACGGCATTTTATTCCTCCCCTCACCACTTTTTGGTCCCTGTAGGGAGGAGTATGCCCTATCCCAGGATAAACTTGCTGTGATTCAGAAGAAAGGAAGCCCACAAGTCTCAAAGAGTACATGACTCATGCTTCCAAGGAGATGTCTTGTAGTGCATTAGTAGCACAGTGATTTAAAGACAACTACAATGAGAGGACAGTGGCACAAGTCTTCTCTGAAAGGTCAGTCGCTGCTGAGCTGGTGACACACACACTCGAATTTGCTTAGTTTTCATCTGGTGGCTTAGACTGAGCAAATAGCTGTGAAGTGACAAATCAGCTCTAATGCCTTAGCCCCACTGCAAGGAGACATCTGTGTTACCAGGGAGCTCTGTCCCCGCGGCTGCCTTTGGCCCCGCGCAGTGTGGCCCATGGATTGCATACCCAAGGCAAGGAAATGCTTTTTAGCTGCAGCTGCAGCACAGCAGTCCTTCAGTCTGAGGCAACTGTACTGAAGGAGTTGGCAGGGACAGTCTGTCCAAGCGGGGTGATGAGTCCTTTCTACTTTCTGCCCAGCGGCGAAGAACATGTGATGCTCACACCCATCTCCTCTGTGACTGGTCCAGTTCCAGCCTTTGACAGGCCAGGACCAAAGGGCACCTCCTTGACATTCCTGAGAGCCAAACGTTACCGCTTCGTTCCTATCGAGGTTTAAATTGCAGCTTCCAAATTTGATTCATAAAGTGAACATGGAAGCCTTGCTTATATAATCCAGGGGGACCCTGGTCACGTGGTAGCCATTTATTTCTGACATGTTAAATATCTGAGAAGTTTTTTTGGTTTTTTTAAGTTTGGTCCCTTTCTATTTTGTTAGCTGTTTTCCTTACACCACTTAAGAAAGTGTTAAGAAGAACTATCATTAAACTACGCTTTCTGGCAGTACTGTAGTTGGTAGTGTGAGAAGATGGCTTTGATAGATGCAAAAACTCATGTCCATGTTTTTAATTGATGCAAAACCCATTTTCCATCTTTTTGTATTAAAAAAAAACTCTATTAATACCTTGCAGCTTGCCTAAGAGCAAGATATGTAAGGGCCAAATTTTGAGCCATTTTTTGATTCTTTTTTTTTTTTCCTGGTGATTTTCTTTTTCCTCTCAACTTCTTAATGGTAGTGATAAATTAATGCATTGCCAGATAGGCCATTTGGAAAGATAAAATAGGATAATGCTGATGAGGTAAAATGCTTCAAAGAGAGACATTATTTTAATATTTGTGGTTTTGATCTGAATCTAGGATTGTGTCTCTCTGGATTCCTCTTTTATCTATTCATTGCATGACTTACCTTCCCACTTCATTAAGACATTCTTAAATTTGTATTAAGTAACCAGAATCAGGCACTAAGTATCATCTAATAAAGGTGTCTTAAAAGTTGGGCACTTCATGTTCTTGCCCATAAGTCTAACACTGCCAGTTTTCTCTGAACTCTGTAACTGCAAGATATTACTTGGTTTAAAATAAATAGAAAATCATAACATAAGCCATGCTTCTGTGACTGAAAGACATGGAAGAGATTTTTGTGCTTTTATGATATAAAAATGTTCTGATTTATTAGATTTTCTTGCCCTTTAACTTCAGATGTATCTTGAATGTCAAGCTTGATTTTTTCATGTTTTAGTCATGTGCATTCATTAAGTGAGCTCAAATAATTTTCCTGCCTTTCTGTTTAAATTATGCCTTTTTAAAAGGTGTCCTTTAGACAAATAGTCTCCGTTAACAAGAACCAAAATTTTACAGACAGACTAGTTTGATTTTTTTTCCATACATTTGATTGCTATACTCCTGACTTCTTTTGAGTTGGATTTTTATAATGTTTTTTAAAAAGTGAGGATGCTGATATAGATGATACTGACCTTGTTTTTTGTAACGTTCTTATGATTAGTTGATGGACTACAAGTTGAAATCAATTGTTCCTACATCAAGTTTTGAACTCTAGTATTTTTACGCAGTGGCTAGATCTGTTGCAGATGCTCTGTTCTACATTTCAGAGCAAAAAAAAAATCATCATTCCCCTCTGTGAAGGATTAGTGAGAGTGAGTGAGCTTTCAAATACCAAGCTTGTGGTTTTGACACAAGACGCAAAATGGCCAAGGGATATAAAATTAAGAGTAAGCTGGAAAAGAATGTTTTAATTAGCCTGAGATGTTATTCTGATTTCATTTTACTTTGCTGAATATAAGTAATAGTGATGGGTGGGACTGTGCAGACAGTAGCAAAAATCAAGTGATCCAAAGTCCTCTTTGAAGAAGGATCCCGGGATGATGCACGCCCGCTCACCCCCGCCCTGCAGACCTGGCTTTGCTGGCTGGGCCACTGCAGTCATGTGTTTATATCAACACTAGATCAAAAATCCGACTAGTAGAAAATTTTGGATGGTGACACACCAGGTAAATGAGAAAAGCCTGAAAGTAGGGCAAGGAAAAATTGGTTTTATAGGGCAGATAAAGGAAATCTTTATTTCTAAATTGAGTTGTATTTTTTTAGTTATTTCTGACTATGAAAGTATTCATTCCTTGCTTTGTGACCTAGTCCTACCCCATGAGCTGGATCTTTCACGAAACAGTATCTTCTGCAATGCATATGGGTTGCTTTTTGAGCCAATATTGGCATAAGGTTCACATGGTTACTCCATTTTTCTGAAAACATCAATCCCTGGCTTTGCAATGCAAGTAGTAGTTTACTATTGTCATCAAGAACAACAGAAATATAAAACTGTTTGAATCAAATCCCACAAATACGATGGTTATTTGACAGCTGCTTCTGTATTTTTCTGAGGGTTGTAATTTACAAGTTAGATTAAATATCGGTATTTTCAACATATTTCAAAAATAATCTATAACAGTTGTTAAGGAAAGCAGTGACAAATCCTGGCATTAGAACCACTGGCAGTACATCCATGCTTTTGCTGTACAATGTGTTACACCTCTTAGAAACACTCAGTTCTGCCCAAGGACAGTGCAGCAAAGAATTAAAATTCAAGCACTAGAGGCAGTGTCTTTCTATCCTCCTGAATAAATGAAGGAAAACAGAGAAGATGGAAAAATACGGAAAACAACACAATGAATGATTTTGCCAGGATTCATACCAAATATTGCCGCGCTTTTCCAATGCAGGTTTAACTAATTGTTTCCTGTTTGAAAATCACAATGTGCGTAAAAATATATGGTACAATATTCAAGTTAGACCAGCAATTAGTATTGGCTTCAGCGGGGTTGCAGATTGTGGCTCAGGGTGGAAGTGGGCACAGACTCCATGGATTAGACATGCAAATGCATATGGGGAACTTGTTATATATGGGACTTATCTTGCCTCACACACTAGGGAAAACATAGGCTTGCTAATTTTTAGAGTTTGCGACATTTATTTGCCAAATAAAAGCAGCTTGCTAAAGAATTTTCCAGTAAAAGATGGGAGAAACACTTTGTAATTAGTATAAGGCACAAGGAAGCCCGTGTGAGTACCTATGAGCAAGGCAGAGCAAATAGATCAATAGGTACAGTATTCTGCAAGGAAAGAAGAGTCAGCTGAAAGGTGGTGTTACACCGGGGCTAAATCATTTCTCCCCACCAATATGTGGGGATGCCAGAGGAGGGATGAGCACGGAGAGCCCCTGGGGCAGCTGTGCAATAGAGACATGAAAGCCACCTCCCTGCACCCCAGCTGTGGGGAAGGGGTGGGGAAAGCATCCCAAAGGTGAAGGTAGGATTGCTGGAGAGGGGCAGGAGATGCAAAGCTGGCAGAGCTGTCCCTGAGGGCCCCTGTGCCTTGCCCATGCCCTGCAGCTGGGGTGCCACAGGTTTGTCAGGGAGCCGTGTGTTCCCCTTCATGAGAGCACATCTGTCTCCTGAGAGGCATGACCAAGACTCAGCTGTCCTGAGGCAGTGGCATTTTCCTTGAAAAACACATCTTTATTGCTTTACAAATTCATTATAGCAAGGGACTCATGTTCAGACTGAAGGACACACTTATTATTGTCCTGCGGTTTTCAATTAATAAGTTCACAGCTAACAGTTTTTAAGTACAGCGAATCATGCAAATTTCTATATCACAGCAGCTAATTTATTTGTTTGTTGGGGAATAGCAGGTGCCACATGAATCTGTTTTGAAATGAATTCCAAGAAAGGCAGATGATTGTGGTCCGAGCTGTGGGAGGAGGGAGCCGGAGGGACCAGCGGGATAATGTAATGAAGGCTCTGTGCAGTGCAGGGTGTCTAATGTGGGGTATGAACGTGAAATGAGCAGCAGCACAGATCTAATATCCAGGGGACTGATCCTGAAGCGCAGCCCTCACTGACAGGGGGATTTCTGGCCAGAACTAACATGACTGCCTCTCCAGGTTGGAATGATAAAATCCAGGTGCTTTCGGTATATGATTGCCAATTACTTCATTCTGTCTTCCACGAACAGTTCCAGCTTTTGTTCCCCAGGCAGTTTTCACTGCTGGTTGCAAACACAAGGATCATTAAGTTACAAGCTGGATTTATTTACCGTTTTCAGCTAGATCTGAGAATAGTTGTCTGTTATACCAGATTTTAATTTCAAGTCTGTCTTATGGGTATATAAGATGTGTTCTTACCTGTTCTTGCAATTTCACACAATTATGCTTTGGACTGAGTTCTGCCTGTAAAGAGCCATAACAGAGCTCAGAGGAAGACTCAGGCAAGAAAAGCACTGCTGTGCCAGAGGTTTGCAGGACACAGGAATGTTGTGGCTTGTGGCATTGCTGTTGGAGAGCTCAGACATGGGCACAGCACCCAGAGAGTTCTGAAGAAAATGCGTCAGGCTGTGGCCATGTCTAGTTGTTTGCTGAACTCCAGTGGTGCGAAGGCCCTGCCCTGTGTGGATGCAGCTCACTCAGGGTTCATACAGATAATCTGCAGCTCATGTGGATGCCCTCATACTGAAGCTGCCGCTGCATTTTTTGAACTGGTCTACGTGGAGAAGGAAATCCAGCAGGTATTTTCATGACCTTTAGTAATCAACACCTTAGACAAGGAGCTGGGCTCCAGATCCATCTCGCTGAATTTCAGGCACCCAAGGCTTTTAAGTGGGCTGTCCTCAGATGTGTCATTGGTGAAGGGAACTTCAGAGGTTATCTGTCACCTCAGAGCTGGTCTCTTGATTTCTGATTTAGCTATAGAGGTGGGTTAGGAATCCTGATCTTCAAACAGTGAGATGATTTGAGATATCAAAAGCAAGGGGGGGTTGGTTCTGCACTAGCAGCACCCTTCCCACAGGTGGAAGGTCACTGACTCACCTTTCTGAGCCCTCTTCCAAGTCATTCTTTTATTTTTAATTTTTTTTTTGTATCAGGCTGAGATATGGGCTAAACAAATCTGGAAGATGTGCACTTTGGCTGCTTTATAAGACGGAACCAGTCTTCCTTATTGTAGTCATCTGTGCAAATGATAGCCCCTAAATGCTTACACAATGAGGCCATATTTTAAATTATAATTTAAATGTAAAAGTGACAGGAGGTCTAAGCAGGCTATCCAAGGGACAGATTGAATGATGTTCTTGATGTTTGAAATGAGATGAAAGAGTCACTGATACAGAGAAGCCCATTTGAGATAATGGCAGCGGAAGAGGAAATGGTTCCTGCAACACGAGAGATGAAAGTGGAAGAGGGAAACACTTATGTAGCTGTGAGAGAAATTTGTCTGGTTGTGACTAAAAAAGTAGTGAGGGGGAAATGATGATGAACATTTTTTAACAGGGAAATAAACCACTGATCAGAAATGGGCAAGAATTTGACCAGAGTGTGTTAGTACTAAAAAATTTCCTGATGCATCTCTTCGTACAGGATGGATATTCACATTAAGTGCTAAGATGTAATTAAAAACATATTAAACGGAGTAGCTCCTCTGACTGTCTTACACGTGTAATTTTTTCATGTTTTTCATTTTGTTTAACCATCCAGAATGGGGAAACTGCATAGTTCCTGCAATTCAAGGAACCTGACTTGAATGTGATGGTTCCTTTTACAACCCATAAAACTCACATGGATAATAAAGAGGATTTCTGACCTTCCACATTAAGATCAGTCTGACTGCTTCCCCCATATTCAGCCCATCTGTCTTCTTCTGGATCTGTACTTCTCTTCAGCAGTGAAAAAAGCCCCTAACAGGAATGGGTAAAAAAGAAAGAAACTGTTTAAACTGCAGAAGACATGAAAGTACTAAAATAGTGTCTTTAGATGTGATTTACATTTTTCTGTTTGATGGAATAAAACTCAGATGTCCCAGTGTTTTCACTCAGTGAAGATAGAGTCAGGGCATCGTAGCAGACAGAATCTAGAGTATCCCAAAAGCTAACATCAAAATGTTGGGGTTTTTTTCACATTGAGAGCAGCTACTGATTCACAGTGACAGAGTTGTTGTAGCATCACTTGCATCAGGGAAGTCTGTTCCTTTGAAACAGAAAAGGAACCATATTTTTTCCAGCACAATTTCACATGTTTTAAATAAGAAACAAATAAGTAACAAAGAAGATGTTTGTTGTGACTTATGCGACCCCTGTGTACTACACTGAGTTCAAATTCTGGCCACAAACACTTTTAGTATGTAGAGAGTTCAGTTTGTAAGAAAAGCCTTCAGAAACAAAATTCCTGGAAGAAAACAAATCCTATAAGTTACAGCACTCAGGTAGACCCACCAAAGTCAGTGGAGATATCTTCTTTGTCAAGGTGGACTTTAAATCTTGGTCTGGCAATAAACAAAAATTACACACTGAAGATCTGCTTAAATACCAACCAGCTCTCAGGGGAAAAGAGCATGAAGAAGAGGATCAGAAAGGGAGAAGGGGAATGAAACAACCAGAAGGGAGGAAAGGAAAAAAAAATAGACACAGACTGGAATTGATCTAGAGGATAAATAAAGGTAAAGGGCATGTTTTATTCAGGGGAGAAGAAAATGTCAGAAAAAGAGACAGAGGGAGAATGACAGGGAGAAATAATTGTGGAAAAAAAAACAATAATAGAAAAATGAAGGCTTAAAATAAGAGTGAATGCTGGGAATGATGGAGAGATAGAGAGAAACAATGCTATGAGGGAAAGAGAAGAAAGACTGGCATGAGCCCTCGGTGGCACTGTGAGAAGAGAGGCTTGAAAGGAGCCTCAGCTGAACAATAGAGGGATGCCAGACAGAGGCACCAGGGGGGCAGCACAAATTAAATGAGAACCAAATGTAACCGTAACAAAGGCTCTGAGATGTAGGCAATGAAAGCATGTTAAGAGGGAAATGTTTTGTGTGTGTGTGTGCGCATGTGCGTTTTCACATACTGGAAAAGATTCTCTCCCTCCCCAGGCCCCCTCCACCACCCAGCAACCCAAAACACCTCAGTCTCAGAAACAAAAGCCAAGACCACTCAATGTCATTCTGGACTTCAATTACTATTTGTGGTGGTTTTTTCTACCTTCCCGTTCTCAATTTTCAAACAAGCACCTCTGCGGTTGCTGCCCCTCCTTCAAATCCATTTTAAAAATTCTCTCTTGCTGTGATGGCTGCAAAAGATGTGACAATTGGCAGGCTGCTGCTGTGCTGAAACTAGTGTTTGTTGTGCTGACCAGTTTTCTAGCTGTTTTCTTGTAATTTCTAGATAGTTCTCTGTACCTGCTTATTGTCTTTTCCCCTGGAAAGGAACCATTTTAGGATGGAGCTGTCTCTGTGCTTGTGCAGCAGCCAGTGAAGAGGAATATCAGCAAAGATTCTCCCATGATTGCCATAGGTCACTTTTGAAAATTTCTGCCTGTGCCTGAGGGATTCAAAATTGGCCTTTCCTTTATTGAAAGGAGGTATTTAGCTGCAACACTGCATTACTGTTTACACATACTGCACCAGAGCTCACTGAAAAGGCTCCAGACTGAAGGGAGGTTATGGCAGCACCTGCACAGACTGATGGTTGTAGCTTCCCTTATCCTATACAGCAAGGGTGGCCAAGGCTCTGTGGCACGGGCTCGTCATGCCAAAGTCTCAGGCTCCCCTCTCATAACCCGTTGTGGCAGGTGAGTGTGCACAGATCCTCAAGGTAAGTTTATGTTGTCCCTGTCACCCACAGATTACATCTTGAGCCAAGAGAGCATGGGGAAGAGAAGCCGAAATGCTCAAATTTGTTCTGTGCCTGGAGAAGCAGTCAGTCCTGCTCCCTTTGCACCCATGCTCTTGTGAAGAGTGTAGAGTGGAGAAGGTTCCTCTGGATATGCACCGGCTTTGTCTGCAGGAAGGTGGATTCCACACCCTGATGTCCTCTCAGACCCAGCTGGCTGCCAGCTGTCCCATGGCACCACCCTGCTCTGCCCTGCCAACCGTTCTGTTACTGGCTCAGGATCTGCACCCAGGTCTCTCGATCAGCCATCTCCTCCCCTGGCACCTGGACAGCGGATCCACCGTGACCATGGGAAGCAGTGTGTCTGTACTGTGCAGCCATCTGATGGGAAAGGCAGCTGCTGGTCCAGCTGGGGAATGAGTCCCTGGAGGGACCTCCTCTGAGCCCCAGTCTCAGCAGTAACTCAGCACATCCTTCCCCTGGATTTATGAACCCCCTTTTTACCCAGTTCTCTTCTGCAAAATAGCACGACAGCACTACCTGTGCTACCTGCTGCTCAGACAGGTGGTAAGAAACAGCTCCTAAATCTACATGCAGCAGTTTGGGATATTTGAAGATGTCCCTTAAATATTGACTGTTGCTGATGCCTTGTGTAGATCTTGCTTTTTCGAAAAAGAGCTACAGCAAGAATTGAACAGATCACTTGGGGCAAGAAAAGAAGTATGGAGCACGAACAAAAATACAATTATTTACAGTGTAACTGAGCAGTTTTTTACACAGAGAGTGATAGAAGCAACAAAATAAGGAATAGTTGTTAAGTTATCAGAACAGCTTCTTGGTTCTTGGTTAGATTTTTATTTTAATACTTTTTTGTACCATACCCAGGGAAAAGAAACTCTTGAACTACTAAGTGCAATATATTGGGCAAAGACGGGAGCTGCTGTGAATACCATACAGTGCTTCAAGGAGATAGTGCCTCTCAAGGAACTTCTCAGGTACCATTCAATGCAGGCTCAGGTTGCTAAATTGGGATCAAAACCTGCAAAGAATTCTAAACTCCCCTAAATCTGTTCGTGGCTACATTACTGGGAGATTGCAAGGATGAAGTTATGCAAGTGGATCTGAATTTCCCAAAGGTCTGAGCTGTATTTCCATGCCAAGAAATTCACATTATTGAGTTTTTAAACAAATGATCATTAATGATGATCTTAATGATCATCGACATTGTTCCTGTAGAAGAGCCAGGGAAATGTCAGCCAGTGCAATTCTTGCTGCTAAGGGGTTAAACACTTTCTTGGCTAAGGCTGCTTGCTGACCTAGCTGAAAGAGGAAAAAAGCTATAGGTCAGTGAGTGAGATTGCCCTTCCTTTAGAACTGCCCAGGAAGATTACAATAAGTGTGTAGAGACTAAGCTAGGAATTAGAGACTAGGGAGTGCTGATTTCAGTTCTTTCATGTGCAGCCTTTGGGCTGAAATCCAGGGAGCTGTATTGGCATAAACTATTCCAGTAACAGAGGATATATTGCTAGAGCCCACCTAGCCTGGGGGCTTGAGCATCACTGTGCCTCAGACTGCTGACACTTGGACAGGGAACTGACAGAAGAAAAGATGGATCGGTCTGATCGGTTAAGTAGAGTCATGACTAAATGATTACAGAGGGTAAAAGGGGATCTAGGTAAAAAGGCATTATTAATAATCTTTAGATTTCTCTTTTTGAGACTTTGTCTTCTTCTTCGGTGAAGAGGGAGAAGGAGGTGGTGAAGACAATATTGAACATACATTCAGAGAAATGGTGCTGCATTTCAGTCAATGCGCAGGATAGGAGGTTGTGTAAAAAAGATCAAATTTGGCAAATTCAAGACTTGATCTAACTCTAGGCCCTGGTTTGGAGCCTCGGAAATGAGCAACAGAGAAGGTCCTCGTTCTGCTATTTCTCTGGGTGGACAGAAGCAGAATAAAGACAACTTGGTTGCTGTCAACAGTAGAGATTAGAACTGATGTAATTAGAGCCATATAATTTACCGGCAGCAATATCTCCTCCTTAGCATTCCGAATGTTTGGCGATGTTGGGCAGCCTGTGTCAGCCACGTTTATAACTGAGAGCCAGCTTTTTCCTTTAAAAAGGTTTTAATAACCTGTCTGTTTGAGCTTGCAAGCACCCAGCACCCTGTGTCAGCTGGCTGGCACCTGTTCTCACAAAAGTAATAGAAGTAGTATATTACACTTTGGAACAGCAATTGGCTCTTGACAATGTGACCACGAACAGCATCACATTCAGCTACAGCCATACTTCAGCTTTTGATATTAAATAGAGGTAAATTCCAGCAGCAAATTCATCAACAGAGATTTGGATGGGAGGAGAGACTCCTGCACTGGTTCAAAACTCAAGTCACGGATGTAGATCAGTAAGGCAGAGGCCTGGGAGTACCTCTAGAAGAGTTCCACGAGGAACTAAATGGTGAATCTGAGAGCAATTCCTTGGAGTTTTCCCAGATGAAGCAGAAGGCAGGGTGCAAAACACTAAGTAGAAACCTAATGGGAAATCTTTCTGGAGAAAACCACCTGGAGGCAGATTGATTTCAAATGTGGCCTTGAAAATCACTCTGAAACCATAGTGGACTGCCTTTAATGCACTGAGACAAGGACCATCTCCCTCCTGTGCTGACCTGTGCTCCAATGCAATTACCTCTCCAGCTGATTGTACAATCCTCTTCCTCACAACTGGGAGCTATTTTCATAGACCTCATTGTTTTAGACAGTTTTAGAAATGATGGTCTATTTCTAATGCAAGAGAGCCCTAACAGTGGCTTCCCTGCTAATGGACTGTAATTACAGGATTGATCCCACATGCCTGGCAACATGAACCCTTCTGTGCTTTCTAAGGCAGCAACTGCATAAATCAATGGTCTGCTGCAACAAGCGTCAGAGGGTTCAGGGAGAACAAACCTTGGTACACACCTTGTAGGGCTTGCTAAATGGGGACAGCACACACCTGATTAGCATAGTGTCATTAACTTATCTCCATGGTCATGTGAAGGATTGTCCTTGCACTGCACTTCATTTAACAGCCGGCAAGAAACTGATCATTTTCAAAATGGGTCTTTACACTTGAGAGTGGCCCTCTCTGTGTAAGAGGCAACAGCAGGAGCTGCAGAAGACACAGACCAGATGTTGAACAAGATTCTTCCCTTGGGGAAGAATGATCTTTCTTATATGAAGATATAGCACTGGCATGTTATTGGGTAGGAGCAAGGATGTCACAGCATGGATACTGACTTTTCAGTCTCTCATGGATAGAGTGTCTGCAAATCCATGTTAATAAAGAGAAACACTTGTCTGTGGAGCAGTAAAGAGGATGCCTTTCAGTATAGTCATGAAAAAAGGATGGCTGCTTCATACTTTTATATATGAAAGTGAGATGTCTGTTATGTCACCTTACCAAAACTAAGCTTACAAAACATAATAGATCTGATTTTTCTCACCCTGTGTGTTTTGACAGGAACTGTTAAGCATGTTGCACAAAAGCCTTGGTCCTTGTCACAGCAATTTTTCAGCTTTGCCTGCCCATATACCCCATTGATGTGAGTTCTGACCCTGACAGGCAGACTTGGCCTCCTGGCTTGACTTCAGACCTGCCTCATCACTACAGACTTGTCTGCCAATCTTGGCTCTAGGCTGAAGCCAGCTGCTGTCCCCGGACCTGCTCTGCTCACGTTGCTGGGATGCTAAGGGGCTGTGCTGGTGAGAGCTGTGTCCTGCCCGCTTTGCTGCTGTCTCAGCTCCTGCCTCACCTTTCCTTACACAGCAGTGCAAGGAAAGACCCTTTCGTCTGTATGATCACGGTTTCTTTGTCCAGCAAAGACACCTAGATCCTCTTAACTCTCATTTCACAGGCAGTAATGACATGACAGAAGCAGACATGGTGGGCTCCTGAAGCAAGCTTACGTAGTGTACACATACGTGTCTTTGACAGCCAGTCCCACTGAGGTGGACCCAGTAACATCCAGTGCACCAAGAGTCTTCGTCAAATTCAATTGTTCTGAATGTCCTAGAGGATGATCTTTAATTTAACAGCAACAAAAAATGTTTACTTCCTATGAATCAAGAATCTGCATACACTGTCACATCAATCAAACTGGTGAGTAAGAGCAGTGGTTCAATTAAACTCTGAGGGATATGATCCAGTGATTTATCTGAACCTATTGCTGCCATCAGAAGACATTGCAGATTATTAACAGTGAGAGCAATTTCATCAGGTTTTTTCTTTTTGTCCTCCTATATGGTCCACATATAACAATAAAGTGTTGCCCAAGGGGACAGAAAAATAACACCCCTGCCATCATTAACTGCACCCAGAAACTAAGAGGTTGGCTAAGAATTTTGTGTGGCTTTGCACAACACGATGTCAATTGGGTCCAGACAGAACAAGAACAAACAGATAGAAAAGAAGCCAGATGAAGAAGATGTGAGTCTGGGACTGAATCTTGGTGTTACTGTCCAGCTGGCCTCGTTATTAGCCAGATGGCAGGTTCAATATCAAGCCCCTGGAAGGGTCAACACAGCAAATTACAGGATCTGCCAACTGGACTTAGGAAAAGAGACAAAAAGGGAAAAAAAATTAAAAAAAAAAAAAACCCATATCTATCATGTCCATCTGCTGGGCAGAGGAACAGCCAGAAAAGGATTTCTCATAGTCTCATGTACGTGGGATCCAGGGCTGGAGCAAAGTGGTAATTCCTCAGGGTACAGATTATCCCAAGATATCTAATCCTTGCACAATACAAAACAATAACTTGTTTTGCAAACATTTTCAAGGCAATCTTTTTCTACATCTATTGGATTAAATCTCTCTTATCTTCTAGCGCTTGTTTACATACTCCCGTTTGCCTGTTTGATTGCCTTTGTGAGGGCACATGAGCAGCGCAAAACAAGAACCCTAGAAATGTGGAAGATGGGCATCATTTGATATGAAGCATTTGGCACAGTCTCGTTGGTCTTAATGCCAGTCCAGATCACCCTGAAAGTTCTGCAATGACCTTCCCGAGATACGCCCTTGAATCAATTTGTTACCCATGCTGTAAATAGAAAAGCATGATATGTGTCCTTAAAATTAACCAAAGATTTTGGTAGATATCTACTCCTCTAGTCCTCCTCTAAAAAGGATTCCTTTTTCGATCTCAGTTTTGGGCTATCGTTGTCTATTTTTCAAAGTAAAATGGTCACATTTCAATGAAAAAAAATCTGACAATCTCACAGACATTGTCTGGGACTTCAGATAACTGGGCAAATTAGAAGTATCTGGAAAAGACATCACATGTTCCAATTCTCCTTCAATATTTTCCTTTAAGCAGAAGATCCCACAAACACCTAACTAGAAGAAAGGCTGCAATAACATCTAGGACCATGAAATCATTGCAAACTTGCCCTTAAACACTGCCTGATGTTTGTGGCCAAGTAAGAATTATGGTCCACCTATTACATGATGTTTCACACTGATCTTGCTGCACCTTTTGCAGAAGTCACCTAGGACAGCTTTTGCTTGTGGATAAATCTCAATGTGGTTCGGGCACAAAGATTTAGTGCTTTGAGCTGTGAGTCTTTAGATGGACCCTGTACAAACTAGACTGTCTTACATTGGATAGTGGTATTACAGAGAGGAATACGAAGAAAAAGGAATATCTGGCGTCATCTTTGAGTCATAAGGTCTAATGTGGTTATTAAAATTACATCCAATGTACAAAGCTACATCAAGACTCTGAAACAGTTTTTTTTAACAGTAACATTTTGGTTTATCTATCTTGTATAGTAGCTTAGGAATTATGGTAGGGTAGCATACTTGCAACAATTTTATTTCATGGTGAAGTACTGCCCTAGGTGACAGCATATTCGAACCCTTTTTTCTATTCCAGATAGGATTGTGGGGACCTGGGAACCAATCAGGAAATGAGCTTTTAAGGAATATGTCTGATCTAAACTAAAACACTGCTGTGGATGCACCTGTAGCCAGTTGATACAGCAGAGTTCATGTCTAACTAACATTTCTCTAATTCCCAGGCAGGCAACTCTACCTAAGCTAAGTGAATTCTAGTCCATGCTGATCCCTGAGCCATCTCCAGTACTTGTCTGGAAGAGTATTGGATTGTCTGGTCCAAAGACATGTCATGTACCTTTTCTATGGCTTTACCGTATGGGCAGTGCTGTGCCAGTGCCTGGGATGCACCTTTGACCTTACTCAGTTTATTTGCATAGGAGTGACTGCAGCGTCCCCTGTGGAAGGGCTTGTGGGGCACGAGGGCATGGGGAGGAAAGCCAGATTCAATTACCAGCTCCAGGAGATGTGCTGCTGAATCTCGGTGGATGAGTGGTTTATATTTCATGGAGCTATTGACCGTTACTCCTATGATAGATTAGGGTCGTCCTAAATTTATCACCAAGGACTACAAACAATAATTTTGGCAGATCTCTACAGCAGCAACTGGAAGTTTGAGTAGAAAAGTAACGGAGCGCCCACTACAAATCTCTTTCTCTTCTCTTGCTCTCTTCTCCCTGTGCTCCAATAGGGAAAGTTTGATGAGGGCAGACTCTGAACGAGATGCTTGGTACTCACTTAAAGCTGCTTTCTCATCTGCTCTGCATAAAGTGTATGTTATGTGCACACAGCTGGTGTGCACGTGCAAGACACCCAAAGTCAAAAACCTAACAAGAAGGAGATGTGAGGAAAAACCCAACTTGTGAAAGAAACAGTGATGAACTGTGAAGTTTTAAAATACTCAGTGAAGTAAATATGTAATTTTTCAAGGCTCATACAGGCATCATGGATACTGTGTCACAACTTTCCACGTGGATTTCACTATGATTTCTTGACTTTTCTGAGAATTTTTGAATTTGTCAAGAAAAAAATGAAAATGAGGACAGTGGCTGGAATTTGGCAAGTTATGCAGTCTGCAACAGAGTTTCTCAGCGAGGAAAAGACACGCATGGGTGGATGTGCAAGCATCACAGCAAGCTGAGGTAGAGACCAACCAAATTAGGAGAAGCAGAGAGCTGAAGCTGTGCCTCCTGAGCAGTGGAAGAGTTGCAGACTTTTAGACAAATGCAGCATTTCTAGTAAGTGAATCACAAAGGGTTCTCCCATTGCTTGAGCCGGCAAGAAAAATGTTAACTTGTCTAATCCAGAAGAAATTTTCATCACTCTTAGCTTTGTACATGAAGTTGACTCAGTGTAAACCTTCAGGAGGCAATATTTATCCCAGCAATATCCTAATGTCAGAAGGCAAAACAGTAACACAGCAGCCACCATGTAATTGAAGCCACAGCATGCCATTGAAAGCGGGTGACCAAATCTGTGGAAGTGAGACCCATGTGAGCTGTTGTGGCCATTAATTGTCTTTATCCTTTCCCCATGTTTGAGATCTCGGTTCCAAGCTAGTAGCCTGTGGCAGCAGGTAGCAAAGACGTGGTTCTGCTGACATGCAATCCCCAGAGAGAAAATATGTGACAAAATTGTACTCCCTGGGTAACGTCCTATTTATAGCTTGTGTTTGGGAATGGTTTTATCCATGTTCCTGTATATACTGAGAGAGTGATTAAAGCCTCATTTTCATTTCCTTTTGTACCTTACTCTTATCATCCAGATAATTTTAGTGTCTTTAATCAACATTTGCAGAAGTAAACAATGCTATGCTAATAACAGTGTTGTGCTATAAACATTTCCTAAGTCGTGAAACATTACCACAAGGAGGATGAATGTTAGATTGTCCCATTTTCACGCAAAAGAGACTGACAAAGTGAGTGGCCCATGATTGTAGTAGTCTGTGTCAGACCAGGTATTCCATCCTGTCCTTTATTTAAGCACCAGACAGTTCTTCATTTCAGGTTTTGAAGTTCTGCATAAAATCTCTTATGTGAATTAGTCTATAGATTAACATGAAGAAAAAAACCCCAAAACAACAACAGCAACAACAAACCAACAAAAAACCCCCAACCAAATCAAACGCAGGAAACCAAACCCAAACCCAATAAACAAACCACCAAATATAAGGAAAGATTTATTGTTATCCAGCGAAAGACAACTGTTTCTGTAACAGGGAAGTGGATGACTAGAGAAAGAGATACACAAGTTACCACTCATTACCTGTTCCACAAGGAAAAAGCAAAGATGATGAAGAAGCTTGTTAACAGATATGACACCCCAACTAACCATGAAGCACTTGCTGAAACAGTTGGGATTTTAGTGCCAAACATCTTGATCTTATCACTATCACATTACGTGGCTAAATAATACAGAAGTGAATGTGAAGTATTCTCTCCAGTGACATTATCCCATAAATGGAAAAGTGTGGAAGATGGAATGTGCTATAGAAGCATAAAATATAGATGTAGGCCTCAATTTCCACCAAAATCAATGAGCCTGGCTTTTGCTTTGCACTTGCATAGCACATTCCATCTTCCCTATGTTATTGCCTCACCAATTAGAAAAATTAAAAAGCCAAGACAGAAGGCAGTAGCTGCAACATTCAACAAACAACACAGAATCCAGGACTTGAAGAAAAAAAATGCATATTTTTCATAAAAAGGATAAACGATAACAAATTTAAAGTCCTAAGACAGTCCTATCATCTTTATCTCTTATTCTTACTTATTTTTCAAGTATTTTTTTTGTAGTGCCACAGTGACGCAGCTTGCCTGGAATCAGTAAACAATGGGAATATGACAGTTTCTGGCAGAGCACATGAGACGTTTTATCACTATAACAGACACTCAAGATGGTCTGATTGAAAGGGGCAAAATATGCCCAGTCAAGTTAATGTATGGACCAGACAAGAAAAAGCCAGCACCAAACCAGTATTTCAGACATCACGCAACAAAGTTTTGCTACATACATGTACATAAACACTAACAGGGGGTGTCTTGAGCAGATACAAGACAAGGGAGAGGATGCTCCTTTCCCAAAGCCAGGTGGCCTCCCCCACCCACCTGCAGGTGTGACATCTTGGATGGTACCAGTGCCTGGCCCCTTCCTGCTGTTGTGCAAGTGTGAGCATCACCAAGGAGCCTGTAGAGATGAGCAGAGGTCAGTCATGGCCCATGCCCTGGTCCTGTGCTCAGTGGCTGTTGATTGCTTAGTATAGAGACAGACAAATGTCCCCACTGCCACGTGGATGTCACAGTCCCAGGCCCCACTGAGCCTCCCTGTCAAGTCTGTCCTGCTGAGCTGCTGGGGCTGGTCTGGTCAGGCCAGGCAGGTTTGGGGACGAGCAGAGTTCACACTGCTGTTCCCCTGCTGGGTATGTTGGATATGGGCAGGGCTGGGCACATCCAGTGCAGCCCAAGAGCAGGGAATCTGAGCTCCACTCGGGCACTGTGCAGCCCCTCCGAGGCCAGCTGATAACCAAGGTAACGCCAAGAATCAGGAAGGAAAGAGCACAGTCATACTGCTTTGTTAGTAACTGCTTCGATCTTCTGATAGAGCACACACCAAAGATTGCAGTGTCCCAGCTGGCACTTGGGATCTGGACATGGACCTAAGGAAGGGCAGTACTAGTTCTAGGTTCACCTGAACCTCTGTTTATAATTCTATCATAATTCTATCATCTGTCATAAGCATTTTCCCTAACTTCTAGAGATCCTTGAGGGGTATATGGTTGCAAGGACAGATGATAATATTTGGTCTAAACTAAAAGCCCAGCACTTTTTGTGTGTATCGGCTAAATTTGTGTGAAAATGAAATTTCTATACATCCTGATTCTGGGCAAAACTAGAATCTAGACAGTTGGGAGATATTTAGATGTTATTTAGACCTGGTGGCCCACAAGATCTGTCAGAAGGGCTGTTCTCACAAGAAGAAAAAAATCACACATCTTGCATATAACTGAAGAGTGGAGATTTGGAGCAAAACAACTCCTGATTCAAAGCTCTGTTAAGACAAATTCTCCTTGGCCTCTATGAACTTGGAATAAACTTGAAAGCAGATCTTGGATACCATATTACTTCAAAGATTTATTTTTTTGCAAAAATCCTGCCTAAAATGTGAATAAATGAAAGAGATCTAATTATTATCTGGGAAGCAACTACCTGATGAACTAGGAAAAAGTGCCACAAGTTCCTCCTGTTCTTTCCTACTTTGATTTGTATGACACAAAATACTTGGTTTCATTTTTCTTTTAGCAGATAGATGCCAGCGTGAACTGATGCCAGCATGAACTGATATGAGGATGTCACTTTTTATGAGTAAATTTTTACAAGCTCATTGTTTAATCTTTCTGATTGGCAAGTCTAAGGGACCTGCACTGTTAATCAGTGCACCAGCATCAAATTAAAACCGGTCCTCTGTCATGCAGATGACTGGTTGGCTAAAGCAAATAAGACAGGAGTCCAAGAAGCTGCTGTGCCTTTCTCTGTGAAGTGAGCAAATGCTTTCATGTCAAGTATTTCTATGGTACAAAATCCAGGCAGAACACCCAGGGAAACCAGACAAAAAAGGCAGATGTTTGGACTCAGTACTCACTACAATTTGATTGACACTTTGGTTGGCTTTGCATAGTTACTGAGGAAACCTTCATGTGAAGTGGGATGTTTCCCAAGAGCTGCAAGGCCACCTGCAACTCCAACCCTTCCTTCCTCCTCCAAGTTAAATGGTACCACAGGGATTCCTGTACTGGAATGTTGATATGTCTGATCCCCCTGCTTGAGGTCAGAATAATGGTATTAAATGGGTTAGAGATTGAGCTCATGCAGCAAATGAAAAGCAAGACGTTCTTGAATTATTTCAGACGAATATTTACAGGTCAATTACCCACATGCCTCCATGCATTCTGTACCTGGCCAATCACTTACCCGTTTGTGTTGCTATTGCTGGCCCAGGGGCCTGCAATATGTTGGCCAGTGTGTGGGAGTTGGGATATTTTGAACAAACTAGGTCTAAAGAGAATAAAACATTGCAGACAGCTTTCTAGCTGAGACATTCCTAAAAGACATATTCAGGGAAGTGGTAATTCAAGAATAACTGGATAGGAAATTGCCCAATCAATGTAGTTTGATGTTTACATATAATTTCACAATATGCTATTATGTTAACCACTTGATTGGCATGTATTTATGTTGTGGTGATTTCCAAGCACTCAGGAAATGTGGACCCAAGAAAGGGGTGATTTCTTTGGGAGGTGAAATGGTTGTCAAATACAAAGAATACTGATTGCTACTCCACTTTGCTTACCCATTTCTGATGTCCTTAACAAGAGAGATGAAATGGCAAAGCCTGGTGCAGCTGACAGGTCAGAGATGAAGAACAACATTTTCTGAATCCAAGGAAGTTCAGCGCCTTTGTGTTTATACTTTATTTTGCACAAAGTGCTTCCAAAAAATGCTGTAAAAGCTCTCAGCCCTAACCTGCTTCCCACACCAATGCAAGTGGAGCTGAGCCTACAATGGCTCTGAGAGGCCAGCACTGGTCTTTGCCTTCTGTTCAGCCCGTTCAATCCTGCTGGCTCCTCACAAAGGAAGGGTTTTCACGCCAAATAAGTAAACAAACATTTCATATTGGTCCTTGCTTATCATGGTTAGTCCTGTCCTTATAAATAACATTAATAGTTCAATAGCTTTTGTACTTTTGCCACACTACCACTTAGTTTCCATCAATCATATGCTGAAATAAATCTCTGATAGAATCAAATTAAGTGCTCTGTGAAGAGTTTACATCACTTCCCGAGCTTGGTCCCCAAACAAGGGCTCTCCAGTGCCTTTTGAATATTTACTGCATGCTACCCACTGCACGTTGCACTCTATTGCTCTTATCCAGAATCCCCATACTTAATGAGTCTTTTAGCATGTGGCAAGGAGAGGTTTATAAATAACTACACTATCAGAAAACCCTCAAGCACTTCCTTTTACAGTATTTACTAACAGCTTTTCTGTGTTATTTTTATTATTTATCTTGAGATTAAAATCAGACTTTATTGTGTCATGTTCAATATTCTACTGGAAAATATATATAGCAGATCTTGTCTCACCAACTGCCATTCACAAACTGCCTGCAAGATGCAAAGCAAAGTGACATGTGGCCCAGAAAGTCATTATAGGCTATGATAGATCCAATTGTGTCTGTCCCTAATGGATTCTTATATAAATTCTGCCCTTAAGGTTACTTCCACAAAAAACAACATTCAACAAGTCAGTCTCTATCCTGGAAATGACTGCATGGACCTATCTTTCAACAGGTGGTGCCTCTTCTTTGTTCCTGAATTCAAAGTAAGCCCTGCAGAGAAACGCTTTGCAGCATATTGTGGTAGTTTGGAAAAGGGAACGGTATCTCTGAATATATTCAGAATAAATGGGTGTGAATGAGGCATTAAGTAAGGTTATCAAGAAGGGTCACACAGCTCTCCTTCTTGACTTTGATCATGAGCAGAACTTGGTGTTAAAGATCCCATCCTTGCCAAAAACTAGGGAACTGTCCGTCATCCCAGAATAAATCCAAAATGGTTTTTAAAAAAAGTTTTGTGTTCTGAAGTCTGTTCCTGTAACCCCACAGGGAACCCACACTGGAGCCACTGGTTCCTGAAGGATTGCTCCCTATGGACAGGAATCATGCTGGAGCCGTTTTTGAAGAACTTCAGCCCATGGGAAGGACACTCCCTGGAGCAGTTTGTGAAGGGCTGTATCCTGTGGGAGCACCCCACTCTGGAGCAGGGAAGAGCATGAGGAGTAAAGAAGAGCAGAGATGAAACATAAGAAATTGACCATCCCTCCCATTCCCCATCATCCTGCTCTGCTTGGGAGGGAGGAGGCAAAAGGGTTAGGAAGGAAGTGCAGGCTGGGACAATGGGAGGGGCTTGAGAGGGTGGTTTACGGTTTGTTCTTATATCTCATTATCCTATTCTGTTTAATTCTCTATAACTTAAATTAATTTCCCTAAGTTGAGTCTGTTTTTCCCGTGATGGTAATTGGTAAATGATCTGCGTGTCCTTATCTTGATCCGATATCAACCTATGAGCTTTTCCCCATAGTTCCACCCCCCATCCTATGAGAAGGGGGTGATAGAGCAGCTTGGTGAGCACCCAGCAGCCAGCCAAAGTTAACACACCACAAAAACTGAATATGCCAGCTCGTTTAAGAGGGAAAAAAGACCTGCTTCTGCTTGGGTTATAGCTAAAAATTCTCTTTTATCCCTATTCCACAAGTTTACGTTAGTTCAGAAGTGGGATGAATTACTACAGATTCACAGAACACTAGTTATCTACTTCTGTTATTGTAGATTATGTATTTATTTGTTGTGTAAAACTCATAACCATTTTCAGATGAATCAATGTTTTTTCTTTCTATCACAAATAACAGTCATAATAGCAAGAAATATGAAGATTTGAAATGAAAAATCTTTGTGTTCCTACATAAAGTCCTTGGCTTCTTGCAAAATTTGAAATGAAAAATCTGTGATGGCTGTAGTAGAAATGTTTACAAATAGATCTTTTATTTGCTTGGGGTTTTTTTAATTCTATAAAGAAATATTTCACATTTTGAGACATTTGCCCTGGAAAGAGAAAACCCCAAAGTGGAATTTTTCTATGAATTTCCAGGAAGAGCATGGATGTAGAATCTTTATTTTTTACATAAAATGAAGGAGTTTCATGCCTTTCCACTTGGGAAGCTCCCACTATGTGTACACTCATTCTTTTCAGAAAAGGACTTAATTCTTCACTTTTGCAACACTTTTTCAGAGAAACAGATTAGTTTCAAAACAGGTACCTTTTCTGAAGAAACTCTTTGCTTTAAAATTTTTATACATGAAAGAGTTTTTGTTTTTTTACAAATAAGGATTTTTAAGTTTTATGTTTACTTATCATTCTGCATAATTCTACTTGAGAACTGACAAAACTAATTTCTAGATTCATTTTGCTTGACACAATGTAGGACCTTCAGGTGTGTATCCTTGTATGTGCGATTCAGGTGGGCCTCTACAGAGTACCTTGCAACTTCGCAGACAGGTCCCTGCCTTCACATCCCTGCTTTTTCACAGATGAGCCTGGGAAATGTGTAAAGGATGAAAGGGATAGGATGGTGGCACAGACTTTTTAAGGACGTTCAGAGACAGTGATGAAGATCTAAGAGGTAACAAATTCCTTCTGTCAAAAATATTTGTATCACAGAAGAACATATCTTCCTATTCCTCTGAAACTGCACTAAAGCCCACTGAGATGTCAACTCAAAATGATGGGAAGGTCCTTTTTCTCTATATAACAATAGCTCTGAAGAAGCTATTGAATTTTTTAATTTTTTTTTTTTTTTTGTAAATAATAAGCCCAGTTGCAGGAAGATTATAGAACGTCATGTTGCTCCTTCCGAAAGCGTTAGCATGTAATGCCAATAGATTTGAGTTTATTTAATTTTGTGATTAAAGCTTCTATTGATTCCCCTGAAGCATAGAATTTATCAATATCTTTGGTTTCAAAGGATCATTCAGTAGTACAGAAATAGAGGACTCAACATAGAAGCAGGTGCTCTATTTTAAATTCATGAAACTTCACAGTGAATCTCTTGAGCGTGCTGTCAGCAATACCTTTCGATTGTGGAACTCAGCCTCTGTTGTCAAACTAAGTCACTTCAGTGCCTCCTAGTTCACATGTTGGTGCTTCTTAACTGGAACAAAAGCTTGGTTAGGAGTCAGTAGGAATTAATATTATTATACAGAAAGCTTTTAAGTCATCAAGTGGATTCCATCAGCAGTTACTGCAAATCATGTATGTTTATCCCTTCTCTGCCACTGTAGGTGTGGCAACCTAACCCCTGTCTCAGTTGCTCCTTGGTTGACTGCATCCAGGGCAATTGGGAATGTGGTGTCTTCAGGAAGCTGTTTCTAGCCAGCTAAGGGGAATGGCTGGTAAGAAGTAGGTCCTGTGGAGGTGGGGCAATGCTTTTTTGATGCCAATGTCCCGTTTTTCATCATAAGACACATCTGCGCAGTTGCGAGAAGCAGGGTCAAACAGTGGTCCTATCCCTAGAGGGGTCTGGGGACCGTCAAGGGCCCTAAAGCACCCCCAGACTCTTTTGGGGAACAGAAGACTACACAGGCCCCATAGTGTTGCATCAGAAACAAAGAACTCCCTCTCTGAGGAGGGATCCGTGTGTTCCCATGAATGAGTATAACCTGACGAACTCTTTGCTTGGTGGGCCACCCCCCAAAAGGACCAAGGCTGTGAACATTACTACAGTGGAATAGAAACAATCAGGTCTTGTTGCTGGATCCACGAGTAGTAATACCTTTCCTCTCCACTATCTACTCTTATTCTTTCTCTCTCTTTCTTTTCCTTAACTATTTTCTTTGCGATATTTTCATACTTTTATTGAAAAGAACCAAGATGGCTACGTACCTCTTTTGCACTTCATTTAAGTTGTTTTAAAATAAATTTCCCTCATGTTTACACTGGTCATTTAGTGTCATTTCACTCTAATTCACCCCAAGGGATTTATTAACAGAAATCTCAGTTACCCTGTTTCAGAGTGGGATTGTAACAGCAGGCTATGGCATAGTGCCTGGGAGAGGACAAGAGAGATCCTTTCATTAGAGCCTGTGAGGAGAGGTGTGAAGAATTATAACCTCCCTAGGTTTAGTGTGGATGATGAAACCAAAGCCCTGGCCACTGGCAGACACATTTGGAACTTCTATGATCTCTAGGAAGACATAAACCTACTAGAGTGGGAGCAGAGGAGGGGCACAAAAATGATCAGAAGGATAGGACACCTTGCCTGTCAAGACAGGATGAGAGAATTGGGGGTTTTCAGCCTGGAGAAAAGGAGGCTCTGGAGACATCTTATTTTTGCCTTTTGATACTTACAGGAGCTCATTAAAAAAAAAAAACAAACAAAACGTGGAGAAAGGCTTTTTGCTGGGGCCCGAAGTGGTAGGACAAGGTGTAACAATTTTAAAGCAAAAGAGGGTAAATTTAGTTTAGATATAAGGAAGAAATTCTTTACCATGAGGTTGGTGGGGCACTGGAACGGGTTGCCTGGAAAAGCTGTGGATGACCCTTTCCTGGAATATTCAAGGTCAGTGTGGATGGGGCATTGAGCAATCTATTACTGTGAAAGATGTCCCTGTCCATGGAAGGGGAGCAGGAGTGGTGGTGTTGGACCTAAATGATCTTTAAAGGTCTCTTCCAACCCAAACTATTCTATGATTCTATAAAGTCATAAAACATATTCAATTCATTAATGGTTACAGAACTTCAAACAAAGCCACTCATCCAACTTGCACACATGTTTTTCCCTCAGGGCTTTTGTATAGTAGCACATTTCAAAAACAAACATATTGGCAGCCTTACATGGGGAAATCATTACAGCCCACTCACCCCTGAGTGCATGTGCATAATTCCTGGTATGTCATGAGCAGAGAAGTCCATACAGGATTGGTGAATTAAGAAATGACATAGGTAGAAAATGTTTTCACAGAAAATACAGCCCAAATCCCCTAGAGTATTTGAAATCTCTTTTGAGTAAACAGAGAAAGAGCCAAAGAAGAAATTGAATTCACAGAAGGAAACTCCAGGTAAAAATGGAACAGAATTTACCTGAATTCATGTGTTAGTTTATTTGCGTGGGTTTTTTTCAGGCAGGAAGGATGTTGCCTAATGGCCTCTTTGACAAGCACCTGCCTGATCAACTCCTGTTTCCCCTTTAGAGAGAGACTCCACATCTAAGTGGTTTGTAAAGGGTTAATCAATTATTAATAATGTCTGAATACGTAATAGGCACAAGGAGCTATGCCGCAGCTGGATGTAAACATGCCCATATAAGGTGCTCGTGTTAGGAAGGAATAAAAGCAACCTGTTGACCTGGACTGCTTACACCCTGGAACACCTATGAAATTGTTAGCAAACCTTTGAATGTCTTTTGTAACTAAATCCTTAGTAGAACATGTAATCCTTTTTTCTTTCATTTTTGCCCATCCGTTGCTTTTAAACATTAAAATGGTCGCACATCATAAGGCAAGGCTGCAAAACCATAAGTGCAAAAACAACCAACAGAGGGAATACTGAGTGTTTGCAGGAGGAGCCGAGCAAGTGTGCCGTGTCCTGCTCTGGGAGAGCCAGCAGCATGTGAAGGCTTCTCCTCAGTAAAAGAAACATGCCAAAAGAATTCAACAAACACAGATGGAGCTTCATTTTTGCTACAAGGGTGGCCATTCCTTTTGACCCTACGAGCCATGTGCCCTAATCTTTCTGTGGCTGAGAGCCATGAGACACACACCTCAGACCTGAAAGGAAAGGGACCTCCAGGGGAGTTTCAGAGGCAGGAAGCACTAACTGCTCCCCAGGGCCCCGCTGTCACAGCCGAGCCAGGGTGGTCTGAAGTGACCGCTCCGCTCACTTCCCCAGTGCCCCCCCTCAGTGGCAGTTTCAGCCTCCTTGGCTGTGATTGCCCGGGCTCTGCCTCACACAGCAGTGGAGCTCCCACAGACCTGCCTGTGCCATTGCCCTGCTTCACCCGGGATGGACCACGTTAGGGGAGCCACATTCCCGATGCTTGCAAGCCTCGAGCCACTGATATTCTACAAGAACAAAAACGGAAAGTAAATTGGACAAAAGGAAAAGTGTGATTGCTTTGCTGACCTTAGCTGTTACCTCATGCAATCTTTGTCAGTTTGTCCCATCTATCTATTTCTTATGGTGTGTAGATTAAATGACCTCTTGGGCAGGAATTCTGCTTTCACAATGTGGTCATTGCAATTCCTAAACAAATGGATAAAAAACTAACACACATCCTTGCACCTAAATAAATCTATCAGACAGCCACATCCAACTAACTGACTAGTACCCCCAATCCTCTAGTCTTGGAAAAAAATTAAACTCCTCAGGAGTTTTTCCTGAGATGTTTTGGGATACTATTTCAATTGTGGCTTTTAGAATGGGTTTGTTCCTTTCTCAGTTCATGTTCAAACCACCAACAACTGGTTAATAATGTTCTTATTATGTTCTTAAACCAGCATGTTTTAGTGCACAAATGCACGGTCTCTTTTTAAGCATGGGCAGAATCTTTCCATCCTGCCAGGCTTAGTTTCAGATATCTTAACCCCACATAAACCTCACTGCTCTTCACTAGAACACCACAGAAACCCCTAACAAGCAGTCAGGGAAACATTTGTTCCTCCTTTCCGCTTCCAGAATGTCTGATCATTCAGGATCCGTCATAAATGTTTCCTGGCTGACTTTGCCTTACACGTGAACTGTGTTTTGACGGTTTTTTCCCCCTTCTCTTTTTTTCTCTTTATTTTTAACAAGCATCACTGCATTTTGTCAGCAAGCAACTTAGGCCAATCTCACAAACAGTTTAGTTTATAGCTTATGAAATAAAATTATGTAAGGGACCACTCCAAATAGGGTCAATTTAAACAGCCAACTCTGTAACCTCAAGGGACTTGGATTGGGTCGAGGGAAGGCACCAAGCAGTGTGGGCTCCCAAAGATTGCTGCCAGGTGGGCTACAGATGTTGGGATTCAGTCCACTTGCATGGCATTCACCTTGGGAGATGCTAATTTGGTCCTATGCATGCAGAAAATTAGCATGTGTATACACAATCACCCGGCAAAGGCCCCTCTCTGGCTCTGCTTTCCGAAACCCTGAGGTTTATAGGTAGAGTAAAATGGCTTTGTAGGAAGCCACAACACTGCCTGTATCAGTCCTGAGTTTGAATTCGTTTAGTCAGCTATCTTAGAAAAAAACCACAGTGTCCCTTGCTATAGATGGAAGCTTCACGTGCAGCTGTGGTCACTGTCTTGCAGCTGTTAAATGAAGAAATACCATGTGAACACTTGGTCTGGTTTCAAAAGACCTAAAAACACTGGCCAAGAAAAATGGTACATCACGGTGCTGCTTGGCCATTTGCCAAGACAAAGAAACTCGTAGATTTCTAGGGACAAGAGGCCATGTGAAAGGAATTTTCCTCCTTTCAAAGGCACATCAAAATATACTGGAGGGGTTATTTATTTATTTATTTTGTGTGTGGTCTTGGCACAGGTTTGATTGATCACTAATGCAGTATCAGCATTAAACTCACATTACTTAAAGACCAATCCAGAAAACAAGGCAAATAGGACTGTAGGTCTGAGGTGCCACATTGAATAGAAAGGCAGAAGTATTTCACACGAAGCATAACAAGTAGATGGATAAGAGTCCCTAAAAGCCAATTAAAGATGAAAGTTTATAGGGAGGAAAGGATCATTCTGTGGTGAAAGCTCAAGTGAAAAAGCTATTGGAGCAAATTTTTTTTTCTGGCTCAGGCTTAGACATTGGCATGGGTATATCCGCAGGAGAAAATGGTGTGCTGTGGAGCAAAGGTTGACAAGTTCTCCCTCCATGACCTACCTCAAATCCCCAGTGCGTCAATATAGACACAGTGCTCTGCTAATGGCAAGTATTCATTTGGAGATGGGCTTTCCTCACTACCTGAACTAATGCATAGGTTCCCCCAAGGACCTGCACCCCAGCCTCCTTTCACTAGCTGCAGGAGAGGGACAATTCCAGTGTCTCGTTTGCATCAGGAACAATCACATGCATATCAGGAAACTATCTTTAGAGTCAATTGAAAAATTCATTAGAAATGCAGAACAAAATAATAAGCCTTCTCATTGCTTTTGTTTGGCTGTTTATCCAGAAGGACAGAGTGGGATGTTTAAAAAGCCAGGCAAAGGGATATCGGACACCCAAAAAGAGATCGGGTCCTTTGGGGACAATTATATTTTCTTCATTCTAAAGCATCTTCTGTAGTTAGCTGTGCAAAATGTCTGGCTTGGGCCAGCTCCTGGGCTTATTTATGTACTGGAGACTGGAGCCAAACTCTCCTGACAGGAAATGAGTGAGACTGCAAAGAGAGTATTTTGACAATACAAGAGAAACTCATAAGTTCTGGTAACCATGCTATTTTATTGGTTTATTTATTTAATATTGATACTGTATTAAAGGTCAAAGGTACATTAGATGTTAGGAGAAATAAATATGCTGGTGAACAGATAAATCCTATGGAACTCCCAGTAATTAACAAGGTCCATATGTATAGTTTGCTCATAAGAGAATAAACTTTTTTCCTCCAATCTGAACAGACAAATCCCTTTTTTGCTAAATCCATGTGCAGGGTTTATGAGCTAAACCTTGCTGCCCTTTCTCAAGGGAAACTCCCACTGAGCTTAGGGGGAGTTTCCTCTGAATAAGACTTTGGCCTGCGACTTTGGCCGCCTTTCCACTGCCCTTGAAAATTCCCTTCTTCTTAAGGCACCCTAAAATTCAGTGCTGACTCAATACTGACCACACTTCTGTGAGCAGAGGACGTGCTGTCAGGCCCTTTTGCCTGGTTCTTGGAAACAACATTTCCATTTCTAGTAGATTTTCTTGCTCGCATTCCTCTGCATGTACAAACCTAATGGAGGCAGTTGAGCTTCCTGTGGGCGTTGGTCTGAAATAGCATCCGAGGACTGGAAGAAGTGGCTTTGTCATGGACTTAGTCCCAAGCTCTAGAAATCAAGGGATTCCTGTTCATTTGCAATAGAGAACTTGAGAAAGACGTTCATCCTGCTCGCAGTACAAGCCAGAGAGCTCATGCCAAGAATATCCCACAGATCTTTGATACCAGAAAGAGGTTAAAGCCAAAGTCATCAGAGCACATGGTTACCCTGCATTGCATCTCATATGAAATATGCTTAGGGATCAGGAGATTACTATGGAGGAAAAATGCCCTTTGGAACTGAGGTTAAATGCTGATTAAGGGAAGCCGAATGTTTCATGCAATGATCCCTCCCATAAACATATCCTGCATTTGCATTCCCTCTTTACTGTAGCAATCCTCTTCGGCTGCATCGTTATTCCTTTCAAAGTGTCTGTCCCAGACACTTTGCTGAAGAACGTTGCTGAAGAATCAGAACCAATTGGTAGTCTCACCTGCTCCCCAGAATTCCGCAGAGCACAGCTGAGCAGAGCTGGTGTTCCAGCCTTCAGCTGCTGGCCTTTCAGAGCCAGCCTAACTGTGACTCTGAACTTGTCTTGGAGAAATTGACCAACTACTGAATTTATAAAAATAATTTGAAGGTCAAAATCAATATGACACCAAACATTCTAGCAAAGAATTTTAAGTGTTGTCATGATCCCTGATCTTCAGGGGCAGTGAAAGTTTTCTTAAAATACCCATCAGAGGCGTCCTTTTCTGTGTAGAACTTTAGAAAGGTAAGCCCATATGTTTTGGATGACATGATTTTTACCGAAGGAAAAAGTCACGGCCCTCACCAGAAGGATCATCAGGGGCCATGCTGAGGCTGAGTGTTAATTGCCCCCTTTGCCCCTTCCCTGTGAGCAGTTTCATCATCAAGGCCACTGGGATAACAGTTGTCAGGGCCTGGGAGGGGAAATGAGGGAGTGAGCCATGACTCCCATGTTGAGAAGTTTCTTTGAAGGTCTGCCAGTCTAGGATCTTTCACATAACTTTTTTTCAAAAAAAATCCAAAGGTAATAAATTACAGAGAGTACAAGGTATTTTATGCTTTGTGGTGTGATGATCAAAAGATGTTATCATTCTGTTTCACATGTTTGCAGACAGTTAGTTGTTACTCTCAGTAAGTTACAGGCAGCTCTTGTTTCCCTTGAATGCTAAAACTTCATCTTGCTAAAGGATGGTTGGTGGATGAGTGCACAAGGGAAAGGAGAAGAGGCTTTTTGCCTTTCTGCCTCCTCTTTCTACCTTGTCCGGGATTCATCCTCAGATTCTCCAATGTGAATACTGACACTGAGAGCGACACTGGGAAATAGAAAGAGGCAAAAATGCCAGTTGCCTCTCTGTTTAGTATTTACAGCATCCACTCAAGAACTTTGGATAGAACAGCCCAAGGACTAAGGATGACATAGCTCTGAGTTCCCCAGAAAACAGCAAATATTTGTATAGTGTTTTGCAATCCGTTACTGTGTTACCAGGGCACTCCTCCTCCGAGGCCGACATCCTGATAGACACTTTGGCTTAAGAGTCATCATAAAAGAGGCCAAACCCTTTTCCTTAACCTGAAAGCATCAGAAATTTTCAATTTCCAGGGTCCTTTGTTCTGGTTTTTATGTTGTCTCTATTTCCAGGTTCCATATGGTATCTGAAATGAAAATGTTGTGAGAGGCAGATCTGGTAGTACAGCTGAGATGGCAAAGAGCGAAGGTAAATCCCAATAAAATAACCAGCCACATCTCAGACTGGCGCCTAATCTTGATTAGATTTTCAGTGTTTCTTTTGAAAATTTCCACTTTGGATCTCAGGAATTAGTTCCAGCATTTCGTTTTTTAAATGGAAAAGCCATTGGATGAACTGAATCTTAAAACAACAAAAAACCAATAGCGACAACAACAAAAAAAAGATGCATTGGTAATACAACATCAAACAATTGTTCTATTGGCACACCTTCATAATTGTTTCTTTATGCAAACTTCATAGCCTTCGGACTGTTTCCTGATTCTGTTATTTCCAGTACATTCATTTCAATAAAAGCAGCTATAAACCTTTTAAACAATTCTGAAGATTGGTCCTTATTCTCATGATTTAGGATGTGCATTTATACAGAAAGCTTGCATAAACTGCTAGTGGATGGTATAAATGGAGCATCCTCCTCCTCAAGATACCCTGTTTGCAAGCCCTGTGTAAATACTCTTTATGCTACATTTCAATGCTGCTTTTTATTTCCAGCAGAGACCCTCTTTTCCTGTTGTTGGACAGATGAAAAACAAAATAGAGAACTGGGTAAATTGCTTTAAATAAATGTGAACTGACCAGATCCATTACCCAGATCTTGAACTGAAAAAAAATCTAAATCCTTTTACACGTTTACATAAAAGAGTTTGCATTCTACTTTCTCGTTAATCCAGTCCCGCGATGAGTAATCTGTTAGCACACCAATCTAGTCGCAACCCAGCAATACTGCAACATTTCAGGAGGCCCTATGGTGGCAGGATTTCTACTAGTTTCTACTCCATATGTTCTAAATTTGCAGAAATGTTTTGGACATCCAAATCTTGAGATATGAGCAGAGGTAATCTGAGCTATGGGAAAAACTGGCTGGTAAATCTCACGCTATGGCTTGAGTCCCAGCTCTAGGTTTGAGGCTTGTTTGTCATCAAACCAGAATAATGATAATATCATACTAAATATACTTCAACTTCTATCTCAGCAATTTCAGTACCATAATATTTGTATAATAGCAAAATTTACATTGCTTTCTTGTCTTCTCTGAGTCTTCAAAGCATGTGTGGGGTTTATTATTACCATTATTCTGCTTTGGTATTTTATCTGTCTCCCCATCTTTCTTTGTTTTGCTGAGAATGAAAAAGTGAATCAGATGCAATAAGTTTTGTTTTTGCCTTCAAAACTTATGAGATCTGCAATCACACTCACCTTTTTCAGAAGAGAACATTGCAATATTTGGCCATATGTTAAGAGGATTCTGTGACTTGCTGAACTTTAACAGAAATGTCAGCTTCCCTAATCAAAGTATGTGTCAGAGTTGCTCTTTCAAATGCTGGAGATACCATCTCAAACACTTCATTTATGGTGTCAGCCTTCTGAAAAGGATTTGCTTAAGTTTGCCAAGGCCATTAAGAATCATAACCTTAATGTTGTGTGGTTGGTATTGTCCTATTTGTCTCAGCAACCTTATCTCTTCGAAAAGTAGCTAGATGACAAAGATATTTTCTCTAAGGATCCTTAACCTGTTGTGTTGCATGTAAACTGCACAGAAAGCTTGCAATAAAGTATATTAAAAGATGTGGTTTCTCTTACCCTTTACATAGGCATTAGTCTAATATTGCTGAAGTCTGTCACTGTGAATAGAACTACTCTGTGAATAGCTGCAAAAAAATATTGGAAAGATATCAGAGTGGAGACTTTATAGCTTTTTTCCCCCTAAAAAGTGAACACTGGAGCTATACCAGGGTCTCTTTGCACGATGTTGTTTAGCTCTCCTGGCCAGTCCCTGGCAGTAGGATGCTAGCAGCAGACACAGTCCATTTTGCATGGATAAAATACTCTGAGCTGTGCTCAGAACATAAGCTCAAGAGGTTTTAAAATGGTGAATTTAAGGGCATCATGGTGTTTTCCCCTGAGTCTTTTCAGTTTTTATTGAAATCAGTATGTGTGAAAGCTGCTCAGATCCTTAACAATTTCCTTTTGAATTTATGCGTTTGCATACTAAAAGCAGTTTTACATATATCTTCCTTTTAATTCACATGGGAAAGATACTCACTAAACACTTTATTTCTTTTTTTTCTCAAGGGAGAGAGAGCTGCTGTACTCATCTGTACTTATGTTTTCGTTAACTCTTTTCAAAAATCCAAGCTGAACATAGATTTCGCACCTTTCACTCAGGAAGAAATCCAAATGAAACATGGGTGCATTTAAATCAACCAAAGCACATAAATTGGATTTTAAGATTTTAATGGAAATGTAAGCCTGTCCTTTGACAGAGTTTTCCCACTCACGACAAAAACAGAGCTACAGTTTACTGAGAGCAGTTTTAAAGAGAAACATTTTTAGTCAAATCTTCACCTGTTAAAGAAGTAGGCCAGTTTCATTAAAAATGACTTAAAGTAAATGTAAAATATTTCAATAGCTTGTTTCCTACACTGCTTTTCCTTTTACATGTTTGGATGTATGGATTTTAACATTTATAGAAACAAAATAAAAATAAGTCTCTGTAACAGTGATTATGTCCAGGGTTTTGAACAAACCGTAACAATTGTCAATGTTTCGCAGTAGGCCAAGCCACATCAAAAGGCTATTTTTGAAATATCATTTTGCAAAGGTCTTTCATTATTAGGCCCACTTGGCCTATAACCTGGTCAGGCTCCTGATGGAGGCAACGGCCCTGGTCTGTCCATAAAAGACCAAAGAGCCTCCCGGATGTTTCTATGCAGCAGTCACTGAGTTGCGTATAAACATGGATGAGCCAGCTCCCGGAAGATTACTATCCCGAATATTTGCTGAGCAGACTGCTGTATTACCCAGCACAGCCAGTTTAAGGACTCTTTGGGCAGTGCAGCAGAGATCGCAGTGTCATTGGGCTGGGTAAGTACCCGACTGGATGTGCTCCTGAGCAATCTGCTCTTGACCTTCAAAGGTGCCTTCCCACTTTAGCCAAGTCTGTGATGCTGCATTATGTCTGCTCTCCTTTCCCCTGGCTCTTTGAATGTTTAACTGCTTCACCTCATTTCACAAAGCTTATTAATCCAATATAACCATGTAATGCTTCCTTTTACCCTTCGCAGGGCAATTCCCCCTCCTCTCCATTCTTTACTGCCCTTGGCTTGCAGCAAGGAGCCCTGAGAGATCTGTTTTTTCCCCTTTCCTCCCTGGAGGGTGGCACCTCTCCCCCTTGCCCTGGTGATGTGCAGAGTAAAAGCCATTTCCCAGTCTGGCAGTTTGCCCATGCCAAACACGGGGCTGGGGCAAATGGGGAACAGCTGGAGACAGCCAACATTCAGGATGCTGATGCTCTTTCACAGTCCTTTTCCACATAGTGTGATGAGGAATAAATTGAGACCTGGATGAATGCTCAATAGGAGAAAGGTGTAAGATATCCTCCTTCTCTCAGCGGTGCTTTCTCCTGTCCTTCATTTCAATTGCTGAATCCATTTAAAGTTTATCTTTGTCCTGCGGTACCAGTAAGCAACGCTGGCAATTCCCCCAGTCCTACAGCCTCACTTTGCTGCCCTTTTCTTGGATGCGAGCATTTCCTGTTAAAAGGATTCCATTTAATACCCTGCAAATTATCTGGGGTGGTGCAGAGCAATTTATTTTGTAAGCCTTATGCTGTGGATTGAAATTGCTTTTCCTCATGTCGGTGCGTGGCAGCGGGGAGCGCGGCCCCCTCCCTGTGCTGGGCCTGGGGCTGCATCCTGGTGCTGAGCCGCTGCTGCCACAGGCTCTGTCAGCACCTAAACCTGCTCCTGCCTCCTTCCAGGGGGCAGGAAGCAACAAAACCAAGCAGACTTTACACACATAAACAGGTTTTTGAAGAGGCTCAATTCTTGAATGAAAACAAGGCTTTGACTCGCTTTACACCATTTGAGGGAGAGAAAGGGTTAGATCTTTTCTTCTTACTCGAGGTTTGTACCCAGAAAGATGCCCAGGTTGCAGTCCCAGACACGGGGAGAGTAATTAGGGGTCCTGGCACTGACCATAGGTGCTTGCACAGACAAAATAGGCAGAACGAAGTCAAACAGGGTGATAGTGGTGTTTTGTCCTTCATTCTGACTGTTTTAGAAATCAAAAAATATCAACTTCGGAGGAAAGGAATCCCCAAACTTCCTGTTTTTCCTAAAGCAAAGCTGTCTCAGAGTCGTCTCAAATTAGAAAGAGGATACAAAAGAGCCGACTCGTTTGTTTGATATAGTTTAGCAAAGAGCTCCATTGCAAAATGCACAACTCAACATTTTCTTTAATGACTAAATTCTTGCCAGCATACAAAGAAAAGGAAGTTTAAAACGATGAAAGAACTCTCTCTGTTCCCTCCCCTGACCACTTGCTTCCCTACCAGTATTTATATTTTTGTGAACAACTGAAAGTTCCAGCCATCCCATAGCATAGATATAGTTCAGACAGACATTGAGAATCATCCAGCAGAATGCATTCCCACATTATTCAGCAGCATTTAGAAGAGCATTGGGTATGGATATGAATAAAAGAGCATCTTATAATACCTAAAATAAACTTGTCCAGACAGAAAACTTCATGATTTAGGTCAATCTCTAATTTCTAGGGATTAAAGTGAATCTTTCAAAAGGATAGATTATTATTCCACTTCTTTCCCCGGAGTATCTTCTACTGTCTTATGAAGATCTGCTCTTAGTCACTGCCAGAGGGAAGGCATTTCATTTGATGTCTTTGATTCCATAAGACAATTCCTACTTCTTGATGATTTATATTCAAAAATAGGCCAGAAAGGTTAAGAATGGAAGAAATAAAGTAACGTAAGTCTTTCTTTAGCAATGGAAGACCAAGGCCTGGAGACTTTTGTAGCCTTTTTCAAGGGCATTTAAAGAATTTGTGGCAGACCTCTTCATTGTCCTATCCACAAAGAACAATCTTATTCTAGACCAGCATTTTTCTTTTGATTGAGCAGCACTCTTGGTTTAATTTTTGTTTCAGAAAGAAAATCAGAAAAAAGGATGCCTTATCTTTAGACTTCCAAAATTCATCAGAGTTTTATTTACAATTGGGATGCAGTAAAGATGGCTCACTTGTTACTGATATTTTTTTTTCCAGAACGTGAATAACCATTTGAGCACTTGTTTAAAAATACAAAAGTGGTGGAATCTGAGATTCATGTAATGGGCGCAAGAGGTACAGAGTGCTGAGGAATACAAATATGTTTGTGACTAATTCATTAGAGAAACTCCTCATGGAAGATGTAGTTGATCGTGATTTCCCTGTAGTGCTGTGAAAATTAATACTGCCTGGGTTATATCTACCCTATAAATAAAAAGAGCTCAAGAGAAATATCAGCTTTGGCCCTGCTTTTAACAATGTGTAAATTTAGGGAGTCTGAATAGCATAACTTGCTTTGATCCTAGATCTTTCTCAGAGTTTCTGATTTTCATGCTCGTCTGAACATAATTCCACATTGTTTGGGACAAGAGTATCTGCCCACAGAGTCATCATAGAAGGGAAATAAATCCCATGCTACTCATTTTATATAGATGGGCACATTATCCTACTAATTAATTTTTTTTTTCTATTTTAAAGTAATATTTTTAAATTTTTTTCCACTGGTCATCATATAATTTTAAATTATCTCTCTTGTCTCAGTTTTCTCAGCCTGTAAAATGTAGTTAACAACCAATCTGGGAAGTTCTGCACCTACAGCTCTTTCATAGCATGACGTGATAGTACAATTCAAGTTGCACCAGGTATTCAGAATGGGAAAATTTGTTCAATTTTAAGACCCAAGAGTAAAGATGAGTCCAGAAGAAAGAAGGAAAGAAGATATCTGTCGTTTTCCTTTCAACCAGAAGAGCGTTTAAAGGTGAAGTTACGACAATATTGTTGTAACAACTGAGCTCCATAATGAAGGATTCATAGAAGGAGGGATAAATAGTTTTAGATAGTTGGTGAATTTTAGTTTATAATAAAGGTTATGAATTTGTATTTGAAAACAGGAAAAAAACTGCCGTATCATCTTTGAATTCCACAGCTATCTTCACTTAGGTATCCATGGTTTGAGCATGGGAAATGGGCTATTCAAATTACTATCACACAAAACCAGATGGAGTTTGATAGAAGGAAAAACTCCAAGCCGAGTTGGTTTCCAGTCCTTCCAATGTTTGAGAAAGGATGATCAGTGAGCATCCACCTTGCACAATCTGCACGTTTGTCAGTGAAACAAAGGCAAAGAAGTACATTTACAATCCATAAATATGCATTGCACCAGACTTGAGGTTTCAGAAACAAATTAAATTCCCTTACTGTTATACAGAGTGTCTGCAGGCTGCTATGCAGCTGCCATTTACTCTGCCTTACACACTCAGGGGTTACTGAAGGGTCTGTCTGGTTCGGTTGTTCAGCCACTGTTTTACTGGGGTTAAGGGCTCGCTGGTTATTTTCCCAATTATATACAGGCTTTCTACTCAGAGATAATGAAATACCTGCAAAGTGATAGATGCAACAGCTTTTAGCTACATATATCCTGAACTGTGGGTCAAACACATGGGTCTGCTAGAAGCTTATCCTTTCTTTCTGCTTTAAACCTTACCGTAGAACGACTTGAAAAATTCTGCGGCAAAATAAACAAATCAGACTGACAAAGTGGGAGAAAAGCAGCTTAAGAGAAGCCTGTCAGCACAACCTGCTCCCTTTTCTAACCTGGCAGGAATTCCCTCTGGGTTCCTGCCGTTCTCCTATGCATTTCCCTTCCAACCCTCATTTCCCTACGGAGCTCCCTCAGCCCATCCGATTTTGAACATCTGCTGGCACTGAACTCCTGCAACTCTCAATCTGTTTCCCCTTGGCTTCCTTCTTCCTTCCAGTTAATCTTCCTTATTTTTGTCTTGGTGAGACTTCCCTCCTTCTTCTCTCTCTCTTCCTGCTGCTATCACCATTTTAATCTCGTCACACTCTGGGTGACACCAGACTGACTCTCGCTGGTGAGGAGACCTGAGTGACTCCCCACCCCCTGAGGCAGCTGCATCTGTCTGCTAACATGCTACCACCCAAGGGCTGGTCTTACCCTTCTCCTCCAGGCTCCCAGCATCCATGGGCTTCCCCTTTGGTTCTCCTTGTGTTCTTTAGACCTGAAACCAGCTGGAACAAGCTTGAAAGTGGCATGAAATCAACGCAGTGGAAAACAGTGAATGGTTCTCTGCAGTTCAGTGAGTTAAACTGGCTGTTTGACATAGGGTGCTGCTGGAGGAGGTGGAGGAGGATCTTTGGGTTTCTTGCCCTCTGTACCTGTACTCCATAGTGGCAGGATCATATTGTAGAGAAACCACTGGGTGTACAGATGAGAGGAGAGGTAAAGCAAGAAAAATAAATGGATTTGAGGGAAGCACTGAGCCTACATCATGTTAAGCTTGACCAAATCTGTTCCACCATGTGGGATATATTCCATAGGCTGAGAAATACTGTAATCTTGTACACGCAGGGCCAATACCTTGCTGCCTCCAAGCATGCCTTCCCACGGGAGAGTGAAGTTGTTCCTGCTTATTCCCACAGTTACGTTAGACCAGGCTGAATATAAGCCCAGGAGCAGTATAGAAATCCAGGCCGTTGTCTGGAGGAATGAAGAGAGGTTCCCCCACTTTCATCTGAAGGTTCTTGAGAATCATTTTGTCTCATCAAAAAGACACACAAACATAAATATCCATGTTAATTACATTGTAATTCAGCCCTAAAGCAGAATAAGCTGAGCGTACAGAGGCTCAGTGATACGTGTCTACAACGCAAGCAGTCTGAGGTCAGCCCATCCCTCCGCTATTTGTCAAGAACAAGCATTTTAACTCCTCAGTTGGGAGAAATGCTATTAAAGTCCATGGGGTCCAATGGCAGAAGCATAAAACTCAGGTTTGACTTCAAGCTCTTCCAATAACTTTCTCTGAGTAGCCTCAGATAAGCAATTTAGTTCTCTAATGTAAAACAATAATGGACACCGGTACTCTGACAGGCACATCATTCTTATTCCAGCACAAATTGGAAACCTAGTGTTTGGAAGTAAAAAGCAGAGCCAATAAAAATTGAAACGGAGAAATAGGGGGCTGATTTTCATATACAGAGTGGTGTAAGAGGGGCTTGGGGAAGTCAAATGTGCATCTGTCCCAGGGACACTTTTCAGATCTGTTGTCCTATACATTTCCTGCCCAGAAGCACAAGTTTTAAGCAAAAAAGTAACACATTTTCTTCCTATTTCTTCAGGTTTTGAAACACTGAAATTAGACTGAGCTATTCCTGTTTCATGCAGTGTAAATGAGAAGAATCCAGCCCTGTTTGAAATCTGACCTGAAAAAAACCTGCACGTTTCCAATGCAGCAGTCTGCCTTATACCCTTTATGTCGTGTAATATCTTGTTGTACCAACAGGCAGGGAGGCAACTTGTCAGTGACAATGACAAACTTACACAGATGTATTGTTAGTGTAAAATAGTTGTACTTAATTCCCTTTCTTTCCCTGATTTTTTTTGAGGAGTCTTTTGTAGTCATCTTTTTCTATTCCTGTATATCTGCAGTTGATAAATTATTTCTGTTCTCTTTAATCCATTTTTTATTATTCTTCCAGATATTTTTATTTTTTCTGCTGTTGGTGAAAATACATCTTTTCAAGAGCTTGGCAGTATATTTAGAAGGATGCTTTGAACAGTATGGGTGCTTCTTCTAGGAGTTAATGAATCAGAAAATAATGAAATAGTGGTTTGAAATTAGTTAATTGTCTTAACTTGAAAAATTCATGTATTAGTGAATGCTGCTAACCGAATTGCCATCTATTGGTTTTGACATATTCCCCACCTGAGTCTTCATGCTGTCTCTTTGTTTCTATGCTAAGTGCATGAGCTGTGTCCTAATGCACCATGGTTCTGCAGTCCCATTTCATATGGGAGCAAGGATTCTGCAGTCAGCTCTCAGGCTTGTACTCCTCTACATTTTCAAGCTGTTGACTGATTTTGACAGCCAGGTAGATGTCTCAAAGATAACCAAGTTCTTACAAGCTTTAATAAAACAATTCACCACATACAGAAAAATCTCCTACATGACAGAAGGAAAGGAACATTATATAAGCACATGTGGCCAGGCTTCAGAGAATCCAAGCAGAAGTGAGACCATACAAAGATAGAAGAGAGCGTTAGTCAAATCTTCTTAAAAACCAAAACCATAGAAACACAGAATTGTTTAGGTTGTAAATGACCTCACAGATCATTGAGTGCAGCTGTTAAACCAGCACTGCAAAGTCCATCACTAAACCACGTTCTGAAGTGCCACACCTACACATTTCTTAGATAACTCCGAGGATGGTGGCTCCACCACTTCCCCGGGCAGCCTGTTCCAATGCCAGACCAAACTTTCTCCTTAGACCTTCTTTTGTGGCTGATTTATTTATAGAAACAATTTTTTATTTTCTTTTATGGCAGTAGGCAGATTTAAGTTCTAGTTTGACTTTGGTCCTTCTAATTTTGTCCCTGCATAACCCTGCATGACATCCTTGTAGTCCCCCTGAGTGACCTGCTTCTTCTTCCAAAGGTCATAAACTCTCCTTTTTTTCCCCCTGAATTCCAATCAAAGCTCGTTGTTCAGTCAGGCCTGTCTTCTTCCCCACTGGCTTGTCTTTGTCCTCCAGGACTGTCTCCCGAGAGACTCTCTGAACTCTGTGAACCAGGCTCCTTAACAGGCCAAGTTCTGTCCTTGGGAAGTCAACGTAGCAGTTCTGCTTGCTTGTCTTCCTTACTTCTCCTATGCCCAAGACATCCTCTGACCACCACGTCACCCACCAGTCCTTCTCTGTTCACAAACAGCAGGTCCAGCAGGCACCTTCCTGAGGCTCACTCACCAGCTGTGTCAGGAAGTTATCTTCCACACAGCCCAGGAATGTCCTAGACTGCTTCCTCTCTGCTGTGTTGTAATCCAATAGAGATCTGGTAAATTGAAATCCCCCATGAGACCAAGGGGGATTGTGAGTCTTCTGTCAACTGCTTATAGAATACTTCCTCTGCATCTTCATCCTAGTTGGGTGGTCTGTAACGAGTTCCCACCAAGATATTCCCTGTTGGCCTTCCCCGTGATTCCTATCCATAAACACTCAGCTCTAGTGCCACTATCATTTAGTTCTAGGCAATCAAAACTGTCCCTAGCATATACAGGGCTACCCCAGCACGTCTCCTTCCTTGTCTGTCCCTCCTGAAGAGTTTATAGCCAACCCTTGCTGCACTCCAGTTGTCTGAGTCATCCCACCATGTTTCTGCGATGGCAACTATGCCACAGTTTTCCTGCTGCACAATGTCAACCAACTGAGAAACATAAATCATAGCAAATCAGACTTCATTAATTCTATGGCTCACCGACATAATTGTTTTCTTGTGCCAGCTCAACACATTCTCATTTTGTTTCCTTAGATGAACTTACATCTGTAGCCAGTGTATTTTTATTACTGTTTATTCTCAAAGCAGATCCTCCTGCAGCTGGACTTTTTTCCCAGGCTCCTGCTGGTTTCACCTCTACTGCATTTCCAAATATTTATCTTGCTTGCAATGAATCAAACTCTATCTCTATTTTAATAGACTGGGAAGTCAACTGAATCAGCACTGTGTCCATGAATAGGACCTATGGCTACATCTGTATGAGTAAATTAAGCATGCCCAGGAACATTTGCTGGCACTGAGGCAAACTGATGCAGAACAGCCTGAATTTGTACTATTGAATTAACTTACCCTCCAGAACAGGGTGGCTGAATGCAAACTGCCTATGGAGAAGGATTCCTTCTCCGTGCTGTTCCTGGGAATTGCTTGGCATTCTGTTAGATGGGGTGTTTGTACCTTTGCCAAAAACACGCCAGCCATCATCCTAACAATTTCATAGTACAAATAATCAAGCTCCACTGCCTGGGAATGCCCCCTGGCCCTGCCTAATTAACTGCATGACATGAAACTCCTTCATCCTTGTCTACGGGCAGTTTTCACATGGCCATCTCTGCTTCCAGTGTGCCAATTCATCTGCTCATATGAGTTGGGCATTGTCCATAAGCCGAGTATGTGAGCTAAGCCTCCCCAACCTGTTCAATTTTAAAAAGAGTAAGCTCAGACCTTCAATTTAAATGAGTTCAGATTGTTTAGATCAAAACAGAGAATCTGCGTTTCATATAAGCATCTCATCTGAAGGCTATAGGGGATAGGATTTCTGGTAAAATGGCTAAGGAAGCAGGGCAAACTGAGAAAGAAATGTAAATAAAACTGATCCCATGTAGTCCTGAGGCTCCAAGTGCTCAGTGGGCATCCTTTTTCTCTCATAAAAGCTTAATTTTCCTGGATGTTTCAGTGTAGTGATTTAAATATAAGGCCAAGAGGTGCTGAATTGTTTTACAATGTATTACACATCCTAGTTTTTATTTTGTCTCAGTCAGCAGTCTTATGATCTGCTGGGAAACTCAGTTTTGATTTGTTGTTTTCCTACTTAAGCCAGCCTTCCTTCCTTCCTTCCTTCCTTCCTTCCTTCCTTCCTTCCTTCCTTCCTTCCTTCCTTGTACTACTTCCCACATTACAAAATACATAACTAAACTGTACACTCCTTTGAAAAGCCACAGTCCAGAAAAGCACCTAACCACATGCTAATCTCAAGTGAAGAGGCTACTCATATGCTCCAAGTTATGCAAGTACTTAAGTGCTTTGTAGATCAAAGTCTGGATGTACTGATGTGTATCTGAAGATCAGAAGCTGATGAATTACTCCAGAACACCTTAGAAATAGGTTTTATGTTTGCTCCTTCTTCTCTGTTTGCATTCCTCTGAGACTTTGGTAATGAAGACAACTATTTATTTTCTTGCTCCTAATGGTCTCAACAGGAAAGCAGAAATCCTATTTCAGTAGTACATTATTCTGTCTCAAAAGGAAGAAGAGGGAATGATGGAAATTGTATATGAATATAATATACTTTGGATTAAGGTATCAAGCTACTTTATTGAAGCTTGTTTTGTCAAAGTTTTTTAAGGGATCTAGGGATAAAAGGAGTAGGAGTGGAGGCTCATGGCATTGCAGCACTTGTGCCTGGACCAAGGCTTCCATGCTTCCAGGCACCTTTTTTCAGGGCCTTCCTTCTCCGTAGGAAAACCTCCTGGAGCCCATCAAGAAAAGCCCAGCTGAGAAAAGATTTTTTTCTTTCACTTTTAATTTCATTCTTCACATCATGAGTTAATTAAAACAAAGTCTCAACTACAAAGCAAAGAATTATTTCACAGTCCCTCAAGCCCATATCTCTCTAGAGCAGCAGCTCCTAGGAAGATGTAGGACTGGCTGATCTGTGGGAAAGATGAAAGCAAAAGAACCTGCTCCCTTAGCGCCTTGCCTCTTGGTTTCCCTGGGCACTGTGGGAAGTCCCCAATGAATAAACCATGGGATCAGAATTTTCCACGAGACTTGGAGCCAGAGAAAATCTTTCTTGTAAATGTTCTGACTTTCCTCTGGGAAATCCACTGGGGAATTAATGGGGGTGTATCTCTGGAACACTGACTGTAGGAGAATGTCCCTATCTCCTCCCCAGCTACTCCGGAGGTGACATCCATTTCAGACCAGAATGCCTCTCTAGATGGATAACAGTGGTTCGGCATCTTAAAATGAGCTTCGTAATGCTAATCTGCAAGTGATCTATTAATCTTTCTCTTCCCAGTCCTCTTCCTTCAGTGGCCACTTTCATCATGCACACTAAGACTCATGCCAGTCTACTGGGAACACGGCAATGTCATTTGCCCGAAGAGAAAAAAATAATCAGTCCTTCTGAGAAGCCTTTATCCTGGTCCTTTGCTCTTGGCAGGTGACAGCCCTCTCTGTCCTCTAGGTCGTGTGTTTAGCTTGTGACTCCTCCTTAGTGCAGTAACTGCCTTTTATCAGCCTGTCATAATGTCTGCAGTCCTTGATGGGGTCTGTGTGTGCACAGATGCTGCATTTGAGAACAGGATGGTTCTGCCTTCACTGCGATCCAGGCCTGGCCAGATTGGAGACCCAGGGCTTCATCCTCTGAACAAGCGCCCGTGCTGTAGCTCTCTTGGTAAGATCTCAGTCAGTGCAAAGGTGGGCAGGCAGCACAGATGGTCTTGATCCCTGGAGGGGACCTTCCTTTCTTGCTGCAAAAGGACAGCTGAAATCCAGTTTGAATGCGTGCTGAATTCATCTCTTAAAGCTTGCAGAATCTTTTTCAGTAAATGGGGAAAAAGTCCTTTAGATCAAATACTTGATGTATGGTGGCAAAACTCAGTCTGTGAGCCAAAATCCTGAACAAGATGGAGGTCAAAAGAGCCTCAAGGGAAAAAGCTGAAGGAGATTCAATTAGCACTTTCCAGTCATCAAAACTGAACATGCACAACCATAGCTGTTCATCAGAGCTGAATCTATCCCCACATAAGCAAATACATGGGTGGTGAAAGTAAATAGCATCATTACCCTAAGTGTCTCATAATCATTCTTAATTATTAAGAACAACCATTATTACTATTATTACCATTAAACCTGATACACATAACACTGGCTTCAGAAGGATTTGAATTAGGCCTTAAAGCGTCTCAGAGTAATATGGCACCAGCCTATAATTTCCATCTATATTTTCTGATTCTTTCTTAGTTGTGCATTGCCATAGTAAAAATGTAACTATGCTAGTGGAAGAGATTTAATTTCTCAATTTCAAACTTTTTTGCTCAATCACTAACAGAATTTTATTGTGTCAGTTTAATTTCTCATTTCTATAGTGTTTGCAACAACCTATATCTGTAAGATCCTGACAGATACAAACAGTTTCTATAAGAGCAAAAATCTCTCCCTAACATCATTATGCTAATTTTTTGTGAGCATGGCACCTATGGGAATTTCATGTTGTCAGAGTTTTTTCTGAAAGCCATGTGTTGTGCCACTGTATAATACAGACTGTCTCTGCTGCAACATTAAGCTAAGGGAGAGAAGAAAATTTAATCCCACTTGCAGAGCAGTTATTCAAAACTAAATAGAACAGTCACTTTCAGTAGAGATAAGAACAAACCAAAACTCTGGTGCAAACCAAATTCCCGACATTTTATTTCATTCCCCAACTTTCTTTTTCATCATTGCACAGGCCTGATCAGAGCAAATCTGGTCAGATTTTCCCTTTTCCTCTGCAGAATCTTGTGTCTTTGTTATGTCAGACTTTGCCAAGAGGCATTAAATGACTTTCTGTTGTGGTCTGGGAAGATCTTAATTACATGTCCTAGGTCCAATTTTCTTTGTATACAACTGCCCACACTTGCAGTGCTCCTGAAGGTAATCTAAGTTACAGGTCCACTGCTCCTTCAAAAGGAATTCCAGGAGTTAAAACTCAGCCTCTTATTTACTTTGTAAAATCTGTGATTACAATAAAAGGTGCTGGCTTCCCGGGAGTACGGTCCAGTTCCATCTTAATGGAGATTCTACGTCACAAAGTATTTTACTGGGAATGTAAGCACTTTAATAAGAAAATGATTGATTTTGCAACTGGCACAAAATTCTAATGATTGAAAATAATGTATTGTTTTTTTTTTTTTTTTTAAATGAAAGCTATCTTGCTATTCATAATGGAAGGTCCTGCCCTTCTTGAAATTTATCCTCAGAGGCCTTGGGTGCAATTTTGCTCTTACGCAGTGAATGTAAGAGAAGGAGTAGACTTTTAAGATGGATGGCTTTTTTATTTTATTTATTTAAACCAGATTAATGTTAGCTTTTTATGTAGACAAAGAAGTGGGGGCAAAAAAGTCTTGGGAGTTAGAAGGGAATAGTTCCACCAAAGGAAGTAGAAGCCTACACTCTCTCTCCTGCTGTCCCCAGTGTACAGCAGGACTTGAAAGTTGTCTTTCAAGTTCAAGACTGAAACTTCAGACTTTCACAGGCCTGCCTACAGCTGCGAATGCCTGGTTGGAAAAGTAATACTCAAGGAATAAACCTGAAATAAGTCCTGCTCTGCCTGTGACCTGTCTGCGTATTTGAAAGCACAAAAAAAGGAGGAGGCAGAGCACCGAAATGAGTCTTGTGAAAGATGTCTCACATTGTTCCAAATGCAGACTTCATCCCTCCAAGGTAAATTTTCCAAGTTGCACTGGTTTTAGGGATTTCTCTAAGCTAATGTGTTCACATGTGTAAAGCCTGATGCTTCTAGGATAAGTTCCCCAGCTGTGATGATATTTTCTCACCCAGAAGAATCTGTAAAGAGAAGGTGTCTCTCTTCACTCTTCATCTTTCTTGTTGATGTACAAAATTGCTCCTTTTGAAAGACAGCATTCTGTTGTTATTATTATTCCATTTCTTATTGCTCGTTTGATTAATTTACAAAATCCACTGCCTCGCAACAAGTGGCTTTAATTTTTAAAAAGGAAAAATTCAAAAAATCCCCATAAAGACACCTTTCTCAACAAGTGATGCTAATAAAATCACCACTAACTTGTCACTAGCTGATGATTAAAAGAAGGGGCAGAATAATAATCTTCCTAAAGCAGTGCAGCGTCAAGAGTCATCTGCACAACTTGCACTGAAAGACTCTGTTCCTTCCTGCAAATGGTATCTCATTGAGTCTAGCCAACAGGAAACCAACTATTGGAAGAGGAATCTGTGCTTCTGGCCCAGGAATAATGGTTTCAAGTTTGTCCCGCCTATCAGTGTTATGAGAATGCTTTCCTTTGTTCTGCATGCTGGCACAATTACCCAAAGTTCCTTTGCTCCTGTCACCTGGTATAATCTGCACTTTGAGCACCCTGTGCCCAATGATAAAAGCAACTAGATTGAAACCTTCCTGAGCAAAGAGTAAGGGCCAGGCTTTCCCAGTGTTGCAGAGGAGCTCCGCTGAGGTAGGGAGCAAATAAAAGCCAGTCACCGGACGGCAACACCGACGGAGCCTCGAGGTATCTTGTGGTTGTTTCTATTCCAACGATATTCACAGTCACTGTGCCAACAACACACAGAGGTCTCCTATTTTCACTTTTGCCTATCTATAATGTTTGATGCAGTGCTCACTAAAGCAAATGGAAAGCTTTATGTTGGTTTCAGTGGGGTTTGGCTCTCACAGGGCTTGCGCATATCGGAATTGTTTAACCTACACTCTGCAAACCATCCGCAGGCTGCTAGGATAATTTATCTAGGTCATGGCCTGCCCAAACCTCCCTCTTCCCTTGGGAAAATGTTCCCTCCCCTTCATGTGATTCCCATGATTTGGGAAGAGGGCAGCCAGGAGCAGGCCAGCTGGGTGGCTGCAATGGAAGATGTGCCTGTCTGGCTTCCCACTTTTTCAGGATGTCTGGTTCCTACCTGTGTTGTTCTACTCTGCAATGCGTGCAAAGTCGGACACGTAAGCAGGAGCATATTAAAACCATGCATGTAGCAGCAAGCACACAGTAGCCCTGTGAATAGCCTCTGCTCCATAAAACAAGTTATGTTCCCCTGTCTGCTAGAAGAGTTAGGACCCACATGATCACAGTCATAACATCACGTACCCAGACCGTAGAGACAGTGTGCTGGGTTAGTCTGCGGTCAGAGGGAAGGAGGTGTGTGGCTTTTGCTGCTCCTGCTGTAACCGACTTTTCATTCTTTCATAATGTTAAATTCTCCCTGGGTTGCAGCCCAAGTCTTTGAGGAGGCAAAACCACTCGCTGAATGTCATGAAGAAAGCAAGTTGCTATGCTGAAATGCTGGCAGGAGTTCAAACCCAGTAGAAAAGTTTGTTCAAACCCAGTAGAAAAGTTTAGAGCAGTATGAAAACACAACACACAGAAATCGTGTAAGCAGCACTTCTTGTCTGCTGCAAATAGAGTGCATTTGGGCAAGTTTTCTCTATCATACAATAAAATGTTTTCCTAAGAAAAAAAGAAGAAAAGTGAAAGAGCATTTTCTTAAAGGGAGACCACCTGGTACGAACATAGCCGTGGATGTTAGCTTTGGCAGCAGTTAAGAGAGGTCAGTATTTAGCAGCCTGAGCTCGTTGGGAGTCTCTGCTCAGTCTAATCACTGACCAAGGACACACAGTAGGGAAATTAAGGGTTTGAATGGGTTTGTAAAGGTCTGACCTGTTTTGCTGTCTCCGGAGGGACTCTTTCTAACAAAGGTACACCGAGTCTGCTTAACCCTGCAAAGTGCAGTTTACGGATACCTCCAACAAATTAGGGGTATTAGCCCAGTTAAATTAATTAAAGCAATGTTAACATGCACAGACTGCTTCTGAGGCTTGGCTAACTAGCTCAAAGCGAGCTCGCGGTTTTATGCAGCTCAGACATACTTTCGCAGGGCTGCGTGGGACTTCATCACTGTCACACACTGAGCACTTCTTCTGTCTTCCAGTGCTAACACTTGCTGTCTTGTGCCAACACTAGCTAGTCCCTCTATAAAAACACTTGGTTGCACATTTTGCAGCTTCTGTAAGCCATGTTCTTGGCTTAGTCTCCAGAGGCTGCAATCTTCCCTGTCTCTCTCCTGACGTGTCAACCTCCTGTTGATTTTTACTTCTCCAGTTCCCTTCAATGCCTACTTCTTGCTTCTTTATGCCAGGGACTTGAAAATATTCCGTTTCCTTCCGCTTGCTGCTGTTTTCTCCCTCGACTGGGGAACGTGTAGGCTCCCAACACATTCTTCTGGACTCTCCTATCTCCTCTTCATGCTGTTTTGGTTACACTTGCCCTAGTTATAGCTCTCATGCCCTTTCCTACCCCATATCAGAGTTTCAGTTTGACCCCAGTTCCTCTTCTTATTTTCTTGCTCGCTACCATAGTTTTGTTCATCTTTTAGGTCAAATGACACCTAAATCAAGCCTTGAAGTTCTGGCTAGGCTAGCAATTATCACAAAAGTGAGCATTTATTTGGCCCTAATTGGCTGAGAAATTTAGCTTTCTTGAACGAGCTTTCTCTTTTGAGCAGAGGTGTGCTGCTAACCAGAGAGACATCAGCCAGTCCCAGGGGTCTGTCAAGGTGGGCAGCACCAAAAGCTGACTCCTGAGGACAGTAGTCATATGGATGCTGAAGAAGGGCATTCTTGGATGTGCAGCTATAGGTTTTGTACACCCAGGAAGTACAAATTCCTTTTTGCAGCTCATCTCCTTTTGCTATAGTTGGCAAAAAGACCCTTGGTTCTCTCCTCTTTCTCTTCTTCTCCTGTGCAGTTGTCTTGAAGGCACATCTCAAAGTTTTAATGGTGCTTTAATGGAAATGAGACAACCAGCCCGTGTAATGGGCAGTTTCCTGGCAGATTCTCTTTTCTTAAATGTACTATCTGAGTTTAATGAGTTGAAACTCACAACTATAATTAGCAAAATGCTTAAGATACTACTCTCTGAACTTAATTGAATTTAATTTACAGTCTGAACAAATACATTTACATGTTGAAGCAAATGTTTGTCTTTATTTTAAAGTATTCATCTCTTCTTATCTTCCAGACCTTAGTGAGACAAAAGTTCACTCATTAAGCTTTGTGGTACTAGGACATCTGACTTTACTTGGCTTGAAAACTGAACTTGTGAAACTTGATCCCTGAACATATCATAAACGAACTTAAGCTCTTCTAATGGAAAAAATGTTATCAGCTTTTAAATGTATGTGCTTAAGCCTTAAAGGAATGCTGTCTAGTATTAGCACAGCAACCTGCAAATTCACCACAAAAAAAAAAAAAAAAAAGAAGGATTTAACAGTAATTAAGCTGTGGACAGTGTTTGAAAAAGATAGCAGGTTTTTGGTGGATTTAAAAATTAATTTATTTATTTTTTCTTTATTTCAGATTCATTTCTAAGCATTTTGCTATGAGAGGCTCTATTGCTCTAAATTCTGTCCACTTTACTGTGTCACTGTGGGATTCCATTGTGAGGTTTTTTAAGGGGTATTCATATAAGAGACAGGACGGTTTATTTTCCTGTGGAATTTCCTAATATTGCAGTTAGCCAAGAACATCATGCTTTACAGATCCAAGCACCTTGAGCAGAAATTCTTTGCCAATCAGAGGTCATGAAACCAAGGGCAGAAATCCGTATGAGGAGACCAGGCACCCGACTGACGGCAGTGTTACTCCTCAGAGTCCATTAAGGTAAACAAAGGTCCCTTCTGTTCTGGGCTTGGAGAGACAATTCAGCAGCAGTTGGGGAATTTTGCTGAAGCAACCAGAAGCCAACTATTCATCAGAATATGAAGTGTTGGAAAGCTATAGATGGCAATATCCTGCAGTAGCAGGTGCAGGGGCTGGAGTTAGACTAAGTAGAAGAAGATGGAAGAGGTGAGAAAAACATCGGCCTGTGAGCAGCAAAACAGCTCCCAGTGCAGGCTAGTGGAGAAGCTGGCACTGAATGGGTTCTCTGTTGTCCTCCCCATCCATGCTCCTGTATCAATATTTTTAGAAAGAGACTGCTTCTTGGGAAAACCAGTTAGAGAGAAGTGAGTGCAAAAGCGAGATATCTATATGGTCACAGGCATGCAAAGGCAACCAGAAGACAGTTTTTACTCTCAGATGTTCCAATCTCATCCTGATTTGGCAAACAACAGAAAATCATGATCTAAGATGAACAGTGAAGGCTGTATTCTGACTCCAATTTTTTCTCTTACCAAAGCTGTAAATGGAGTCTTACAGCTTCTTCTTACAGTAAACAAGCTACTAGACATCACAGACCACTGGGCCTTATTTCTTTCTGTCTCTGGATCTTCAGAGCTAGAGAAGAGTCTCTGTCCTCTTCCTGAGTGTCACGGGTAAAAATATCAATGTGCAGGTTCATGATTTCAAATTTGGTAGTGGTCAGAATTGCCAAACGGGATTCATTAAACTCTACCTAGTGCTTGCCTCTGGTAGTCTCAGGGGAAGGTAAAAGTAAGTTATTATGGTTTAGCGGAATCTCTCCGAGAGTTTCCACGGTGCAACATGACTTGAGGCATGCCAGGTGCCATTGGACTGGCCAGGCTGGGGGCAGCTGGCACAGCACCTGCAGTGGCAGCAGCACAGAGATGACCCTGAGTGGATTCTGATCAGTAAAACACTAGAGCTCATTTAAAATTTCATCCAGGTATGTCAGCAGGACCTGCAGCAACCTTAAAGTGTTGCCTGAGCATACACCTGGAGCAAGCCCACACCAGTAGTTAAAACTGCAACATCCAGGTCCAAAGGAAGCTGATTTTGACTGCGCTGGGTGAAGGTGCTGTGGTTGCTTTAGGTGTGTATGGAGTTTGTTTGTTTGTTTGTTAACTTGCCTCTTTTGATCATTACACCTGTATGAAAACCAGCTGTTTGTGGAGAAGGCCACAAACTCTCACTCCGTGGTTCCACACAGCTCATGTTGTAAGTGCTGTTGAGTTTTATTGCACTAACCATTACCCTCAGCACATAGAAAAGGGCTCATTTTAATTTGACAGCCCTTTCCAAATAGGTGTGCATGGGAAAAGGCCTGCACTGTGTGGGGTCAGCTGCGATATTGCCCCTTTGGGAAACCGTGCGTCCTCTGGACCTTCGTGCAGCTGTTGCCCTGCAAGTGCTGGCCTGGCTGGGTGGGAGCCCCACGTCCCATCCTGCAGCCGTGGTGTGGCACAGTGGAATTTGCTCTGGGCTTTTTGCAGCCTCCTTAGGACTATGAGGCTTCTGCCTGTTCACATGGCTTCCTCTGTCTGCTCTTGGTTCAAACCCAAGAGCCTGTTTGCAAGTTTTTCAGGCTTCCCAGCCCAGCCGAATGGAGGGGAAGCCCACTGGCCCAGTGTGTTCGGTCACAAACCTGCACAGCACCCCGGGATGCCCAGGGAGTAATTTGAGTGCAAGGAGGAAGGATAGAAACCTCACACCTTCTTTTCTCTCACACCCACACACCCACTCATGTGCATAAGGACGAAGCTCTGATCCCATGCCTGTGGCTACCCTGCTTCCTCTTGAATCACACCACCCACAAAGTAAGCAGGCTTTAAAACTTGGCATTAAGAAAAACAGAAGTAGATTTTCCTGCTGTTAAATTAATCTGCCAAGGCAAACCCATCCCTTATAACATGAAACTTTAACAAGCTCTTACACTGAGATGCCCTAATTTGAACAAGGAAAAGTTTGCAGGGAACTGAGAGCTGAAATTTCACTCAGAGATAAGGCTATATACCTCTCTGCCTGCAAGCCCATGGGTATTTAAAAAAACCCACAAAACAAAACAGAATGTCTTTACATATTTAAATAAATTAAAATGAACCTGCTCTAGATGAAACATTCAATTCAATTCCTTAACTGAGTTTCTAAAGGGTGAGCTCCACTACAAAAGAAACTTATTAAAGAATAATGAAGACTGTCAAAAACCATATGCTTAAAAGCTAGTAAATAACAAAGTAAGGCTTTTAGTCATCTTGACTGGACAAGGTGAGGTCAAAAAGAAACAACAACACATCCAGCACCATGGCAATGGGCTTTTCATGCTCCTCGTCTTCAGCAATTCCTTTTATAGAAAGAAGTCTTCCTTTCCTTCAGTCAGACATTCTCTTCTGTTAATCACTGTCTTTAGCCTGACCCTCTGAAATAGAAGTTCTCTTTTATGCAATATTTTACTTGAAGTGGTGGGGGTTTTTTTGGTTGGTTTTTTTTTTTTTTTTTTGCTGAAGCTATGTTTCCCTCCCTTGGAAGCACAGGCAACTGAATGAAAGAATAACATATTCTAAGCCGTCGGTGAAACGCTTTTTCAAACAACTTCATGTTGGATGGATCCTGGGGCTGTCATTTACTTGACATTCATTTATACTGAATCAGTTAATAAGTCAGATCTTGTGTCATGTTAAGCATTTTTCCTTGTTTATTTTCCCTGCATTAATAGCCATATTGCAATTGTACACAACGCCCTGAGCAAAATTTAATTCACTGGCACTGATTTACAACTGTAGAACATGTTCTGATGGGGATAGCTGTTGGAAAAAAAAGATCATTTTAAAAGCATATGCAAGCATAAAGAACGGATCAGTTGACATCTAGTTTTTGCTGTGTGGGAATGAAGTAGTCGTTAATTATTTTATTTTTGTTGTTGTTGTTTCCTCTTTTGTTCTTTCTAAGTAGGCAAATGTTCAGTGGTGATCAGGTGCTATTTTATCTTAAATACTGTTTGACAGCCTCAGGGTTAACAGAAATCTCACTGCAAAATGTTCATAAACTCACCATGACAAGAGCAGAGGCTTGGAGTACTGTGCTCAGTCATGTAAGAATGCGTCTGAAATTGAACTTAGAAGCCAATAATATCTGAACAATCAACACTGCCTATGTTACACTTTTTTAAGTAAAGGAAATCATTCTCCAATGTGACCTTGATGTGTAAACAAGAGGTAATTAATAAAGGCATTGGTGCAATTTCATGGAACATGAACTTCCCCCTCCAAAATCTTATCACTGAAAATCAAAGTATATTTTGGTATTTCTGATGCCCAAAGCATTTAAAAGAAAACCCCAAACAACAACAACAAAAAAGTCTGAAGTTACAGAGTCAGGACTTGATGGCTAGAGGACACTGGAGGAAGTATAAGGGAATAGAGGAAATGCTAATTCCTAACCCTGGGAATAGCGTAATAATGTGGTTCTGCAGCTTGTACCTTCAATTTCTCTTCTTCTTTTTTTCCAATTCCTTTACAACAGACAACCAAATAATAAAATCCTTTTTCTTTACCTTAGTATCCTATGTCTAAACTAGGAAACAGAATGTATCATTCGCAATGAGAGGCTATTCTAAAGCTACAAAGATTTGTTTGAGTCTAATTCTGACACTGCTCAAGATTTTTGGATAAGCCTCATGCATAATAAAAAAAAAAGCATATTTAACACAGGCCATCTGTAATTTCTGTGTCAGTAGTGAGCTACATAACTGTTTTGAAAATATACATCATTCATTATATATGAATAATTATATAACAGAAAAAAAGACATTGCACAAATCATTTCAACCCAGTTTTGGCCCTAATGAGTATGTGAGGTATCTATTTCCAAGATATCAGGTATATTTTAAAATAACCAAGTGAATTTATTAAATGCTGTATAAAGCTGATATAGCGTTGCATACTTATGGTGACAGAAGTGTTTAACTTTGCTTTCCAGTTGTCTTACCCTAAAAGCTTGTAAAGCATACTGCCTTGGAAAAAAACTTTAGAAAAAGGGAGGGAAAGGGAGAAAAGTAGAGAAAAGGGAGAGAGGCAGGGAGGGAGGGAGGG